>BTHU01000022.1:4631067-4701067 GCA_036184795.1 Tokudaia tokunoshimensis
GGCATACACATACATACATGCATACATACGTGTGTGTGTATATATGTGTGTGTGTAAGTGTGTGTGTGTGTGTGTGTGTGTGTGTGTATTTATATAAAAGACAGAGGTTGATGTCTGGTGTCTTCTTCAATTGTTTTCTACTTTATGTTCTGAAACAGAGTCTCTCAGCATGTTGATTTTTGCTAATCCAACTACCCAGTTTTCTCCAGGAAGGATTCTTTGTGTCTCACTTCTGAGCTCTGGGGATTATAGGTAAGGCACCGCATTCAACCAGCATTGATGGGTGCTAGGGACTGAAAACTCAGCCTTCATGATTGTATGGCAAGTACTCTACTTGTATCTCAATCTCCACATCCCCCAACTTCATAAGTGCTATTGTTCTTAGGCTCCTCGGAAGGACTGAAGCATCATGACAAACAGGCATGTCAACAGATGACTCTTATCTCATGGAAGTCAGAAAACACAGAGAAACAGAAATGAACCTGGGGCAAGATACAGCCACAGAGGAAATGCCCCTAGAGACCAACTTCCCCCAATGAGGATACTTCCCATCCAAAGCTGACTGGGCTTATTCAATGGGGAGCCATAGTTAAGATCCCTAGAGCAACTGTACATAGCGTCCATCTGTGTATATATACAGAGCCACACCTGACACCAGTCACATGCACAGCAGCTGCCAGGACCACACCCAGTAGAGCCAGTGACCTCATCCACCCACCCTCTGTTCCCTGTGCATTGGAAACATGGGAGGAGCCAGAAGACAGCAGGCAGAGTCCTATCCCATGAGACAGGCGGGAGGGAAGAGCAGTTCTAAGAGACTTTAACCTTGAATTGAACTTGAGTTGTAACAAACAGCAGAGACAGTTACTTTCAATTTGGCAAGTTTACATTGGTTGGAAGTCTCCAGAGAAAGATGAGTTTAATGGGAGAGCATAAAGGAAGTTGCAGGTTTTTTTTTTTTTTTTTGCATTTCAGAGACTTAAGGCATGAGTTTCAGCCCAGTTGCCCTCCTTTTAAAGGTCACCTCTCTCCCAAGCTCCGAGAAACACTGTAACCCCTTTCTTTGCCAAGCATCATCTCAGAGACACTCCCTCTGGCTATGCAGCACTCATCAACCTAACTGGCTTTAATTCTTTGCCTTCCTTGCTTTCACCTTTGCGGTGGTGTTGCTGCCCCTTCAGGTCTGAGCCCCAGCTTGTCTCCAGCTAGGCCACCTGAATGCTTGCAAGACCCTCCACTCTGCAGGCACTTTGAGTCGTAGAGCTCTCTCTCTCTCTCTCAATGTAGATATATCTTAATCTTTTCCTCTGCTAACAATACAGCTGCTGTTCACTGGTTCTGCATTTAATCAGATTCTGTGCTTTCAAGCCCTGAGAACTACATACAGCCTTATCCATGCTCTGCGAAAGTCTGTGAGAGCATGTGTGTGCACATGTATGTGTGAGAGCATATGTCTTCGTATGAGAGTGTGTGTTTGTATGTTTTTGCTCATATTGGAAAAAAACATTTTTTATAACTTAGACGTGTGCATGTGTACATTTACACACACACACACACACATACACACACACACACAATTCTTTTACTCCTTACTGAGCATTAAAGTTGGGCCTTCACTTTAAAGTTTATTTCAATTAGGTGTCTCTTGGTGGGGGCATGTAGACATGTGTTTCTGTCACAGGTGTCTCATTGCCCTACAGCTAGCATTATGAGCTGGCTTCCGAGTTGCCACATGTGTGCTGAGAACTAAACCCAGGTCCTCTTCAAGAATAGTAGATGCTCTTAACCACTGAGCCACCTGTCCATTTCCTCAAACTGGGCTCTTTTAAAACAAAATAAGCAAACTTAGAAAAAGATTACATATTTTCTTTCATGTGTGGTAGATAACTGAAATGTGTGTGTGTGTGAGAGAGAGACATGAACATAGAAGGAGGGTTGTGTCTAAGGAAACAGTAGAGGGATATAAGAGAGGATTATGGCAGGAAGAAGATACCACAGTTTTTCTCCTCAGTAGAATCTAGATGTGTGTGTGTGTGTGTGTGTGTGTGTGTGTGTGTGTGTGTGTGTGTATGTGTCCTCATGCATGCTAACCAGGCTCCAGGTAGCAGCCAGTTAGCAAATAGATAGAAAATCTCTTACTGCCTGAATCTTATTTTCTTCTGTTTCACAGACTTTGGTTATAAATAGAACCATGGTCATTTTTGTTCCCATGGAAAGTAATATCATTGCAATATTTCCATCCTCCACTGCTCACTCTAAATTTATTTTACACAAAATCTTTCTCTAAATATTCTTGAGATAATCCAGGGTGGCCTGTATTAATTGACTAACACACCTGGTGTGCTTCTTGGCTGAACTGTTACTAGCTGTTCACAGCACAGAGACTACCAAATCCAATGCCTACTCCCTCTAAGCACACAGTAGGTTCTTTCTTCATGAAGAAATTACATGCTTTTTAATTACATGCTTTTCTTGTTTGGCATTTCATGATGGATATAAGTCTAACTCTGGAAGATGAACTACACATCTTCCCCTTTCCCCTCCCCCCATGTGTGTGCGTGTGTGTGTGTGTGTGTGTGTGTGTGTATGTGTGTGTGCACTTAATCTTTAGGTAGGAAAAAGGAGGTGTAATAAACAATTTAGTTAATGTGACCCTTATATTAGGATCCAGGTAAGAGCCGATGGACCAGGTCTGAAACACATGAAGGTGCTTTATTATACCAGCAGAGCCCTTGCCTTACTGTGGGATTTGACTAGACTCTACAAATTTCTAACCCCTGGTTACTGGCTCAGCTGCAAGACTAGGTGAACAAAACTCCCAGCTGTGGTCCAAGAGTGGAGCCTGCTCTAATCTTGAGCTCATCATGGAAACATCTAAATGCAATCGCCCACCTCAAAAACCCATGTCTGAGTGAATTTTAGGGGAAAAGAGACCCTTCATTCACAACGAGGGAGGCATTAAAAGACATTTAACATTATTTGAATGGAACGAGTTATTTCTTTAAAAGAAGATTTGAATACCATGCAACATTATAAATTTAAATATTATGTTTAAGTGAAAAACAAGATGGGAGCATGTTGAACATTGAGCAGTCATTACTGCTCAAAGGAGGAACCTTTGCGAAGCTGGTTCAAAAGTTAAACTTTTATAACTCGTCTTGGTTTTCACTGACAACCCCGCATGGTTTGGTTTCATTTCTCCTCTCTGGAAAGCAGAGTGATATCAGCCAATGAAAGGAAACAAAACTCAGGCTCCCTGGAAAGTTCAGTCAGTCCTGGGAAGTCTTTAAACAAACAACTGGGTCGAACTTACTGAGATCAAAGAATTATGATGGTTAACTCCCAGAATCTCTTGGTTCTGTCTGGATCTCTCTGGTTTAGCTGATTTAAATTCTGTACGCTATCAATTTCCTCTTCTCCAGGTTCAAAGGGAAGTGGTTGATACAGAGAGATGGAGGTTAGCACTGGGAGAGGGAAAAGCTAGCTCCCAGGCCAGCTAAATAAAAACAACACATTCCGATGCTTTCCCACCAATGAAGCGCTGAATCTCAGGCCACAGAAAAGTTTCTGGCCCTGGGGCTTTTAGAGAAGCAGAGAGCTGACAACTTATAAAAGGCAGTTGGGGAAGACTCCTGATTATAGAAGTAACTCACAATTCATTATTTATTCACACTTTCCATGTCCCAAGGCCAAGTCACATGAATGATATTGTGAGCCATTTGCTTATTTAAATGGAGTTGAGAACCTTAAGTTTTAGTGTTTTGTTTTGTTTTTTTAACAAGCCAAAAAAATCGATTTCTTTAGCTTGGTTCCAGTATCTAACAATATCTTCCACAGCCCTTGGATGCTTTCATAGAGAGATGATTGTTCTTTCAGTTGGGTGCAGATGGATCTGTAGTTCGCTGGTCAGTTTGAAATGGACTTAGTCCCATCCTAGAAATAGACTGTCTCAGATCAACCACTTTTCGTTCACTCATACTTGACCCTCATCTTGAGCACGTCTCTTCCCTCTGTGAGGTCGCCTTTTCTTTGTCTGTAATTAGAACTCAAAAGTCTACCTCAGGAGGATGGTGTAAGAATTAAGTGGATGTAGGTAGGGGAAGCATTAGCTAGCTGCTCTACGCATTTTCTTTTCAGTAAAGGATTACTGCTCCTTTGCTATTGAGGAAGGTAGCTTATTCAAAGCGATACAGTTATGTCAGCGCCCTCGCTACAGGTTTCTGGGACATCATTTCTCTCTGATTCTCTTCCTGCTGCTCATCTGCCTTCTCGGGATGCCATTTCCCATATTATTTTCCTTTTCTCACCCTCCTTAGATCTCCATCACTGTTTAAATAGAGCTTTTATGATAAAAACATCCAGACAGACAAACACACACACACATACACACACACACACACACACACACACACACAGAGAGAGAGAGAGAGAGAGAGAGAGAGAGAGAGAGAGAGAGAGAGGGAGAGACAGAGAGAGACACACAGAAATTATTTTACATATTATATCTTCAGTTGTTGTATCTAAGATGTTTATATCATTCACATTTGCAAGATTTTCTTCTAGATGTTTTACACTTTTATATTTTCACAAAAATTTATAATCGATCTGAGTTAACAACTGTGTATGGTAACAAGCGGAGATCAAAGTTCATCTTATGGACGTGGTAGAGAATTCTTCCAGACGTGTTTACTAGAGACTAACATTTTCCACTAACTTTTGGTTTGTCGAAAACCAGCCTTCCATGTATGTGCACGTGATTCTCATTTCCGGTTCCCCCCCCCCCCCCCCGCTCTGTTCTGCTGCCGTCCTCACTGCCCTGCAGCAAGGCCATGCCGCTCCATGCACTGGAGCTGAGTCCTCCAGCCTGATCCTCTTCAGGGCTGCTGCGACAGCTGTTCAGCGTGAACTGCACTTGCAGGCGAGCTTTAGCGTCTGTGCATTTTTTATGAAAGAGAATCTTGGGTTTGGGGAGAACCACATCCTGACAGCGTCAGAGTCCCATCTGTGACATGCCCGTATGACACATGTATCACTGTAGAGTCCACTATTTTGATACGACTGTAAACATCATTTCTGAACTGTTCAAGGCATGGTGTTTAGAAATAGGATCGGTTCCTCACAGATCAACCTCACGTCCCGCCTCTTCGCTGCATGACATAATTAGTTCAGGTTGACTTCATGTGTAGCGTCAGTGGGGTTTTCTCCATATCTTGTCCACAAAACCGAAACTCGATATGACTTCTCTCCAACCTGGAAATCTTCCCTCCACCTGTTTGACTTCCTCCCTACTACTGTTGAATGGAAGATTTGAGACCAGATCTCCATCCCATCTCTTAATTTGTGGGAAAATGCACATAGTCTTTTATAATTATCTAAGATATAAACTGTTGTGTCGGCTTAGATTTTTCAAGACCTACTTTATATATATGTAGCATACATATATATATATATATATATATATATATATATATATATATATAATTTTCTAAGTTTTTTTAATTACATTCCAAATGATTTCCCCTTTCCTGTTTCCTCCCTCCCCGAAAGTCCCATAAGCCCCCTTCCCTCCCTCTTTTCCCCATTCAACCCCCTCTCGCTTCTCTGTCCTGGTATTCCCCTACATCCAGTCTTTCCAGGACCAGGAGTCTCTCCTTCCATCTTCTTGGAAATCTATTGATATGTGAATTGTGTCTTGGGTATTCCAAGATTCTGGGTTAATATCCCCTTATCAGTGACTGTATACCATGTGTGTTCTTTTGTGATTGGGTTACCTCACTAAGGATGATATTTTCCAATTCTGACCATTTGCCTAGGAATTTCATGAATTCATTGTTTTTAATTGCAGAGTAGTATTCCATTGTGTAACTATACCACATCTTCTGAATCCATTCCTCCGTTGAGGGACATCTGGGTTCTTTCCAGCTTCTGGCTATTATAAATAAGGCTGCTATGAACATAGTGGAGCATGTGTCCTTATTGCATGCAGGGGAAGCCTCTGGGTATATGCCCAGGAGTGGTATAGCAGGGTCCTCCAGGAGTGTCATGCCCAGTTTTCTGAGGAACCGCCAGACTGCTTTCCAGAGTGGTTGTACCAGCTTGCAATCCCACCAGCAGTGGAGGAGTGTTCCTCTTTCTCCACATCCTCACCAACAACTGCTGTCTCCTGTGCTTTTGATCTTAGTCATTCTGACTGGTGTAAGGTGGAATCTCAGGGTTGTTTTGATTTGCATTTCCCTAATGACTAAGGATGTTGAACATTTCTTTAGGTGCTTCTCAGCCATTCGATATTCTTCAGGTGAGAACTCTTTGTTTAGCTCTGTACCCCATTTTTTAATAGGGTTATTTGGCTCTCTGGAGTCTAACTTCTTGAGTTCTTTGTATATATTGGATATTAGCCCTCTGTCGGGTGTAGGGTTGATAAAGATCATTTCCCAGTTTGTTGTAGGGTTGATAAAGATCATTTCCCAGTTTGTTGGTTGCCGCTTTGTCCTTTTGACAGTGTCCTTTGCCTTACAGAAACTTTGTAATTTTATGAGGTCCCATTTGTCAATTCTTGATCTTAGAGCATAAGCTATTGGAGTTCTGTTCAGGAAATTCTCCCCTGTGCCCATATGTTCAAGGTTCTTCCCTTGTTTCCTTTCTATTAGTTTCAGTGTGTCTGGTTTTATGTGGAGGTTCTTGATCCACTTGGAATTGATCTTAGTGCAAGGAAATAAAAATGGATCAATTTGCATTCTTCTGCATGCTGACCTCCAGTTGAACCAGCACCATTTGTTGAAAAGGTTATCTTTTTTCTACTGGATGGTTTTAGCTCCTTTGTCAAAGATCAAGACCTACTTTTAATGATGGTTCTTAAATGCTTTAAGCTCCCTTCTAGCCCACAACCCATCAGAAGTTGTGGAAAAGAAAGATTATTAGGATACAAGGGAAGTGGGGATTTAGAAATTGTTCTTTGGAGCAAATCCAATCTTCATTGTCAGGAAATCAGCCATTCAGTTTATAGGAATCAGCAATGTCAGCTCGATTCACTCACAAACATTTCATGAATACACCAGCAGTCTAGTTCAGTAGTGTTGGGATTGTAAACATGAATCAGTAATGGTGACATCACCTAGCAGGAACAACCAGGCCTCCACCCAATCAGCATGATTCGGAAGGAGCAACCAGGACCAGCAGGGATGCCAGGAGAAGTTCTCTGCCACACCTCTCTTGACCAAATGAAGATCTGGGAAGACACAAGACCAATGAAGTGTTGCAAAGCTAGTTGTGCGAGCCTCCTGAGTCCTATTTATACTTCCCCAGAACCTTATGTGTCCTCCATGGGTCTTGCCTCAGTACATGAGTCTGTCTTAGCAAAACTCCACAGGAGTCTGTCTCAGCTGACAGCACTTTCCCAATCGGCCCAAGCCCATGGAAGCAGCAAGAAGCAGCCAGAACATCACCAGGAATTTTTTGGTGCATTTCTTTTCTGTGAAGTCACAACAAACAATGACCATTAAAGAATGGCAAGGCACACCGATACCATCCAGTGTCCTCCACTGTCTGTTAGATCCTTCTTAACATGAGTCCTTTCACGTGTTTGCTTTAACAGAACATCCTTTCACCTGTGTCTGCTTCAGTGAAACATTCCTTCCCATGTCTGCTTCAGCAAAACATCCTTTCACCTGTGTCCGCTTCAGGAAAGCACTCCTTCACGTGTCTGCCTCAGCAAAACCCCATCTGACTTTCCAAAGAAACCACAAGTTCCCACTTCATGGTAGGTGAGTGGCAGATTTTTTTTTTTAATCAACTTGACAATGTTCACTTCTAACCTTGGTTCTTAGAAGGAACATTTGCTGTTTCATCCCTTTTCTTGATTCAGTTGAGATGACTAAGCAATTTGTTGTTTTCAGGTCCTTTTGATGAGTTGTGTCCACTGCCTTGTGAATGCACCAAGCCCTACAACAACTCCCACCCACTCACCTGCACTGCAACAGCTTTCTATTCTGCCTTTGACATCACTGCTCTCACGAAAAGCTGCTCTGTACACTGCTTCTTGTGCGTGCTTCTATTTGACTTCAACATCAGGCTTTCCAGGGTCAGTTTTTGTCAACTCAACACAAGATAGAGTCATTTGGAAGAAGGCACCTCAGCTGAAGAATTGCCTCCGTCAGGTTGGCCTGTGGACAAGAATGTGGGGGCATTTTCTTGATTAATGATGGATGTGTGTGGGTTCAGCCCACTGTGGGTGGTGTCATCCTGAGGCTGATGGTCAAGGACTGGGTAAGATACGGAACGGAGCAAGCCATGGAGAGGAGGAGAGCAAACCCACGAGAAGAGGCACGAGCAAACGATGCACCTCTGTGTTCTGCTTCATTCAGTCCCTGCCTCCGTGTCCCTATCCCGACTTCCCCCAGCGATGGACTGTGACGTGCAAGTGTAAGCCAAATAAACGGTTTCCTCCCCAAACTGCTTTTTGTCTTGATGTTTATCCCAGCATCATGAACAATATTCCTTTTTCTTTCTGTTTCTTTTTGTGCATAGCATTTAAAAATAATTTTATAAGGAAGACAGAAGAAGAGGTTATTGTTTTTAATACAAACTATAATTTTTCTAGAGTCGCTTTACATTATCAGATACATTTCTGTTTGTCGTACCTTTATTCTCATGAACTTAAAATACTGTCCAGTTTCTCTTTTTATTTATTTTATTACAGTGTTATTCGTAACACATACAGCTTTTTTTTTTTAAGTTTTAAAGTATGAGTATCTGAACGTATACCTGTATGCCAGAAGAGGGCCCTAGATTTTACTATAGATGGTTGTGAGTCATCATGTGGTTGCTGGGATTTGATCTTGAGACTACTGGAAGGGGAGCCAGTGCTCTTAACCACTGACCCATCTCTCCAGCTCACACATACAACTTTTAATAGTTTAGTTTCCAATTTAACTCCTTCATCACCAGAGAACATACTTGATGGACTTGAATCTTAAATTGCATTTCTTTTAACTATTATCCTAGCACATATTTCTGAAATACTGATTCTGAAATAATCATTTGTATTTATTTTTATTTAAAATTACTTTAAATTATTTATTTGTGTATATGCACATGCATGTGTGTGCATATGTGTGTGTGTCTGTGTCTGCCTACATATGTTTGTGTATGCACGTGTGAGTATGCATGTGTGTGTGTGTGTGTGTGTGTGTGTGTGTGTGTGCATGTGAGGTATACCCACATAACACATCTCATGTGTGGAAGTCTGAGGACAACTTTCCTTCCTTCCTTCCTTCCTTCCTTCTTCCACGTGTGTGCTGGGAATCAAACCCAGGTCTTTAGACGTGGCAACAAGTGCTTTTACCAGCTGAGCCTTCTTGCACCAGCCCAGTAACTTTACCCCAATGTAGGTTTTATTGCAAGAGGTTATATGGGGGGTTATACTTCTTCCATTCTGAGACCCTCAGGCTTTTAAATATGTTGCCTAGACCATTACCGTGTGTACTAGTATTTACATATTTGAGCTTAAATCTATCTGAGTATAAAGATAAAATCTCTCAGTTGGTCTGTATTTGCATCATCCGGTCTCTGTTTTTTTACTTCTTGTATAGACCATGATACTAATTTCTTCTATTGCATGATGGTGGTTAGAGAAAGGATCCAAACAAGGCTTGGTAACTCTAGAGACACACTCTTGGTGGACCTTCACTTTATAAACAGAACAATCAATTCTGAGTTCATTTCTCTAGTCAGCTCCCTTGTCGATCTCACATTCATCACCCCACGCTTTTCTTACTACATCACCCAGGACTGTTGCACCTCACTACTGAGGTTGTAGTCTGCCGTGTCCGGACAGCTTTCCTGAGCTGGGCACAAAATGGAGGGCTCCTTTTTCTTAACAGAGCTTCCTCTTTTCTGAGGAAGCCCAACCCCCAATCTTCTACCTGAGGAATGTCTCATAAATATCCTTGATAAACTTACAGGGTCAACTTACTAGAATGCAAATGAGGTATCTCCAGAACCTTAGGTCTCAGCCAATGAAACTTGACCCTAGGCAGAACTTCTTCCCACGTCCAAGAGGTTCATATATAGAGACCTTGATTCATTCTGAATAAAGTGTATGTGCACACACTAATTCACCAAACCTCATCTGAGGGAGCTGTAACACTAAAATCCTCAGAGAAGGCCTTCTCTCCTGGGTGTCACTGCTGGACAGGGATCCTGCTGACCTACGTGTTCTGGACTTCACTTTATCCTACCCTGAACCCCCTGGAATACAGCAGTGCCTGGACGCCCTGAGGGAAGAAGCTGACTGCAGAACTTGATTCTGCTCCATCCTCTTCTGCTTGGTGTGCAGTAGTGTCTGGACACGTGGAGGGAAAAAACAGAAAACAGAACCACACAGCACCAAGTACTAGCCAACTAGAAGCAACCACCCTGTGCTAGAGCACCACAGTCTGACTCAGTTTACCCATCCTGTATCACCTCCCAGTCCTGATGCACCAAGTCATAGTATAGGCTCTGGCCTAGGCGTCTTTCTGCTTCCTGACAGACACTAGTGCCTTCCCATGAAGTCTCAGGGTAAGAGTGCACCCCACTCCCAGAAAAACGGAAACATTGAATTTATTCTTCCAAGGGTGTTGGTTTCTCGGTATCAACCATCTTCATTGTGGTATTGGCTCTAACTCTGGGTTTTATGATTTTATTTGCTTGTGAGTTTTAAGCATATAGCTTTGATACGTTATGTGATACCACATAGTTTTGCATCTTGCAAGACAACGCCATATCTGCTTATTCATTCCCCACCCTTTGCAGCCTTCATGATGATTGCGAGATGTTTTACATATATTCTAAACATCTCTTTATGTTATTATCTTCTTCATCCTTTAAGTAGTCAGCTGTATTTTAAAGCAACTTAAACAATAAGAAGTAATTACTCACATAATCACCCTTTTTTTTTGTACTATCTTTTCATGGTTTCTGTAGGGCATTACTTTGCTTGGTGCCTGAAGGATGCCTTACAAAGCTTTTTGTGTGCATGGTCTAGCTGTGGTGTTTTTTGAAAAAGACCCAATTTTGCTTGTGTTTAGAACATATTTTCTTAGATACATATTTCTGGGATGGTGAGCACTAACTTTAGTGCTTTTATTTAAATATTTAATGATGAAAACAAAAATATACCTAAAAGTGAAGCTTTTGGAAAAAACATTTGTTCTTCTTCCCTGTCTCATATCGCTTCTCAAACTTGACCTTGGCCTCCCACCTGGCCTTGCGTTTCAAAGCTGGGTCCCCCAACACATCCTTGTTGACAACAGTCTTGTCCAAGGAGATATTCACAGAGGACCTTGTGGGCATGAGGTGGTTGTAGTTATAAACTTTCACAAAGGACTTGATCTTGGATCACTTGGTGATCTTATTCTTACCTATGGCAGCCGTGACTTTTGGGGGATAGCAGTCAATTCCAGCCACCAGGGCATGGCTGTAAGGGTGGTCTGAGGTGCCATCATCAATGTTCTTCATGATGACAGCTTTGCATCCGGAGTAGCATCCAGCCAGGACCAGCACCGCTTTCCCGAGTTTCATGAGCTTGCCCGTTTCGACAGCAAGGAGCTGGTAACCAGCAGGAAGGAAAGAAGGACACTTCTGCCCTTTAGTTCTCTAATAAAAATTTGCCCCTATCTTCTATCTTCTGTCTTCTGTGCACGTTGAAATATCCACTGTTGACCTTTGTGTCTGCCTGTCTTTAAGATATGTCCTATTTTATTGATCTTATAAAAAAAAACAAAAATATTATAATTAATTCTTTGAGAATTTTGTGCAAGGTACTTTGAACATTCTTCTTCTCAGCGTCTCCCATATCCAGTCTTTCTGTAATCCATCCCTTCCCACCTACCTTTGAGATTTCTTCCTGTCACCCATCAATGTCAGTTTGTGCCACTCACCTAGTCTTGGGAGCAAGATCTTGTTGGTGTCATGTTATTGTGCATTGTGTAAGGATCATCCTTGTATTATTCAAATGCTGATTTCTCTGTCCCCACATCTGGTTGCAATCCCGACATGGCATTTTAATGCATATTCTAAGTATCTCCTGCCTAAATGTTGTGTAAACACTGCACACTTATTTTCTGATTTGTCAATAAAGAAGTTGATTAGCCAATGGCTGAGCAGGGGAAAGAATAGCTCTGGACTTCCTTCTAGCCAGGGGAGGGGAGGGAGAGAGAGGAAGTGAGGATTCGACATGTCAAGAGAGTCCAAGAGATATCATGAGCAAATACTTCTGGAGCCCAGAGAGCCAGATCAGGACTGAAATGCAAGTATCACTGGGATTTTGACTGGGAGGTGGCCAGTTTAGTTGGGAATTAAACTGTAATGATACTGCTCAGTTGTTGTGCTCTTAAATAACTGTTGGTTTATTTAACATGTTGTTAAATAAATATAATAGTCCGGTCTCAGTCATTTGGGAGCTAGCTGGGTAAGAGGGAAATTGTAACACACTTATTAAAAAGCCACCAATAAGAACTGCCCTAGCAAGGCCCTACCATAGGCCACATCATTAAAGAAAACCAGCTCTCCTTTCCCTAGCAATCATTGAGAGAATGAGAGAGACATGTCTGGCCATCTGAGAACAACTTGCCAGAGTTTATTCTCTCTTTTCACCCTGTAGGTCTTGGGGATCAAAGTCAGTTTGTCAGTCTTGGTGGCAAGTGCCTTTACCTGCTGAGACATCTCACTAGATATTCTTGAGATGCGCTTTTGGAATAACTATGAAATAGTTTGATCCTTATAGCGTCTCAGTTTTCATCCTTGTCTACTGAGAGCAAACTGCATGTGATCAATGCGGACTTTACTTCCCTGCTCAGGCAAGGTTCCCCTGGGGCTCTCTAAGAAACCCCTGGGTTCTCAGTATGCCAGGACTTAGGATGTTTTCCCCTTGTGCTAGAGAAGACAGATTATCGCCAGCTTTTCTGAGTTCCAGGCATCCTCCCCTCTGAACCTTCTAGGTGTTAATTTCTCTGGGCTTTTTCTTCATACATATATGTATTATCATTGCTGAGCTCAGTTCTTCAATGGGACTGTCTGCCTGTAGTATCTGTTCTCTCTGTCTGTCTCTGTCTCTCTGTCTCTGTCTCTCTGTCTCTGTCTTTCTGTCTCTCTAACTCTCTGTCTCTCTGTCTCTCTATCTCTCTATCTCTGTCTGTCTTTCTTTCTCTCTCCTTCTCTCTCTCCTCTCTTCCACTCATCTACCTCGATGCCTCTCTGCACCTTTTTAAGTGAGCTCTCGCTCACACGTAAAGCAGGCGAGCTTAGTACACATGACATACATGTTACCAGCCGGAGTCAAACAAGGTGACATTGTTTCCCTGCGTCAGCTTTCCTACCCAAGTATCTTTTTTTCCTGGAACCTTGGTGGTATTTTCCACATTTTTGTTGGAGACAATGTTGTTTGTCAAGCTGAAATCTGACCCGGTTGCTGGTAAAGCTCAGTTTCCAGAAGGCTGTGATGAGTCTTGAAACTGTGCAAATACTGAGTACGGTGCTGTCAGAGGCAAAACGTACACAAGCAAGACACAAGGAGTCGTGGGCTCACGGGGACCTAACGTTGAGTTAGAATGATGTCTCCGTATGCAATAAATCATGTGAGGAGTTTATGGATGGGAACTACCACAGACGATGAGCATCAAGGTACACAGAAGAAAAAGAAACCTCACAAATACAGGATTTTACAAACAAAACAAACAGAAAATGTGAGTATTATTAGGGAGATAATTGGACAGTGACTTATGCTCGCTACTGTGAGCAGGTAAACTTCAGTTAAAAGGTTAGAGTCTTAAAATGACCAGTAAGATCATGAAAAGGCCCACTGATACCAAACGAAGGAATAAAGCATTGAACAAGTAATTACAACACAAAATTAATGCTCTCTGGGAATGCTTAGAAATATTCAAATTGATGTTGGCTTGTTACATTTTTATAAACAATTTCTAAATTCAATGATAATCATTTAAAAGTCTATTCTGCAACATTTCTTGTTGATTATTTTGGAATCTTATATCATGTACCCCAATTATGCTTACCTTCCAGTCCTCCCATGTGTGCTCCCTTTCCCTGCGACTCACCCCCCCCCCAAAAAAAAAAAACAAAAAAAGGAAAAGAAAAAATCCTTTTTGCATGGTATATATGCTCACTAGAGTCCCCTACTGGAAGGTGAATCTTTCTCTACCTCCTCCCCTGCCAGAAGCCATTAACTGAGGCAAGTCATTCTGCATCTAGAGAGGGGCAGGGCCAGCTCTCCTGTGAGGGGTGGGGTCAGCTCTCCAGCACCCACAGACATCCTCATGGCTTCAGGCAGCAGCCCTGACCCACAGACATTTACATGAGCTTCAGTGGTCACACAGGCCACATACATGCAAACAACCCTTGGCCATATTAGGACCACTGATCCATTCATGACCCTCAGCAGCTATACAGACCACGAGACTCAGCATGGCCTCAGGTGGCTACACATGCCTCTCATATCAACATGGCCTCTCCAAGGCAGCAAAAACCCAAGGACTTCACCTAAGTCCACCTGGGTCTTGGGTTTCATAGAAGTCTGGGGCAGTAGCATGGACCACAGACACAGACATGGCTTTGGGTGGCATCAAGGACCATGGTGGTTCTTCTAGGAGGGTCAATGGAGAAAGTGAACCGTTGCCAGGGGATTTCACAGTGTGTGTCTGCATAAGCTCCAGGCTACTGCACACCATGCCACTGACCCTGTCAAGCAAGGACAGCATGCGACCTCAGTCCCCTCCCTTACCTGTCACAGTCATCATGCCTCTGTCTTCCCTAGCTTTGATATGTTTTAATGTTCAAGCAACTTGGCTTTGCTTTTTTTGTGTGGTTACAACTAGACAGAAGAAGACTGAGGGCCCATCCCAGATTAAAGAGCACAGAAGAGACCTGCCAATGAAGTGTGACTCTAGATTACTGCTTCCATGGAGACTTCATTTTTACTGTTCTACAGAGGAATGATTGGACTAGCTGGTGAATTTTGGACTAAGCTTGTCAAAGAGCAGTGCTCCTTAGTGCTAAGTACTGGTATTGACCATTGCCCTGGTTAGACATGGAGGAACAGAGAGTTAATAAACAATGCTATGTGTACAGATTAAGAGAGACAGATAATGCCAGCATGGTAAAGCGAAAAACAGTTAAAGAATTCATGCGAAGATGATTCAAGGCTCTGTGTTTTTTTTTAAAGCCATTTCTCAATAAAAAGGCAAAAAGAAAATGAGTTTTCTGTGGTGACAGACATGGTTAGAAGTGTATTTTGGGGGAAGATATACTTAATTTGCTCCTATTAGAAAAAGAGACATTTGAAGCTATAAGTGTTCAAGAGCAATGCTTCTTAAATAGACACTTTTGTCTGCAAAAGAGCATTCTGGGAATGCTGTTTGAGAGTGTTTATTGTTGCCATGGCTAAAGTCATAAAGAAGCACTTGTATCTGTTCCTGAATTAAAACCTAGGTCTAAATTTACCAAACTTGTTTAAAAGTCTTTCAAATGTTGCATTTCAGTAGAACTATCATCCAGAGAACTATTACATCATTAAAACCACTGCCAAAGCGAGGGGCTTAAGGTAACTAAGTATCACTGCTGTGGCCTGGGTGTAGGTAGGCAGCTGGAGAGTTCTCAGTGGGTGTTCTGCCTACCCCCTCAGTCCACAGTGAGTGAGGCTAACGATCTCTCCTCCACGTCTAGGGTCTGGATGAGGACGACTGGCCAGGTATCTTTTCTCCTCTCTCCAGCTGCACCTTTCATGCTTCCTCGAACTTGGCATCTCAGAGAAACCGCTACGAACAATGGCTGACAATCGTCAGAGTGAGGTTGACTTTATGTGTGGAGTTGCCTGGGCTAAGGATACTCAGCATCCTGTCTAACATTACTGCTGAGTGTGTCTAGGACGCAAAGGGTCCCCCTGGTGTGAGTGGGGACCTCCCAGCACGTAGAGGGTGTGGTAAGAGGAGCTCAGGTCATCTGCTTTGAGCGATCAAGGATCTCTACCTTTGGATTCAGCCTGGAATCTGCTCCCTCGGTCAGTAGCTCTCAGGCACTTCCCTCCCTACTGCTCTCCAGTGGGCAAGAGACAGAGAGTGGGGCTTCTTTATACCTTAGCTGTTCTGTTTCTCCTGACATCCCCGTCTAACACAGAGATGAAACTCGGAAGGCTTCCTGTGTGGAGTCTGAGGCCAGGTGGCATTACTTTTATGATAGTCTATTAGCTGAAGCAGTAACAGGCCATCTGAGGTCCAAGGGAACAGGACACACTTCTGGACTTAGCGATGGCATTTACTTGGTTACCTTGGCAACAGCTACCAAATTTTTTTTCTAACTCTGATGTATTCAAAAAAAATATTTAAAGTGACAAATTCTGATTAGTTTGTAAGAAAATTGCACTGGAAATGAGTATTTGCCAGTCAGGCTTTAGGAAAAGACTTTGGTGAATTGAGACACGAGACTTTAAAACTGGGTGCCATGGTCTAGTGATGACAGTGGGAGCCAACACTGTATGTCCTCCTGCAGAGTGGCCTCTGAGCTGATGCATTTCAAGCCATAACAGATTTAGAACTAAAGTTTGAAACAGTTGTATCAAAAATATTAAAGTCGTTTGTTTTTTTTTTTCTTTTGAGACAGGGTCTCACTGTGTACCCCTGGCTGGCTTGAACTGGCTGTGTAAACCAGGCTACATTGTAACTCAGAGATCCACCTGCCTCTGCCTCTTGAGTGCTGGGATTAAAGTGCCAGACTTTTTGAATGACTACTGGGGGATCTGAACCCCTGTCCTCCTGGAGTCAGGGCAAGCACTTTACCTATTGAGCCATCCCATAACTGAGTTTATGATTATTGTTGGAGACTGAGAAGGACTGCACACAATAAGTGTGCACATGAATACAACATGAAACAGTGGAAACAAACATGCAGGCGTTTTTGGTCCTTCTTGGACAAAGACTACAATTCACCTATAACCACCATGGAGTAAGAGGGGTTTTGTTTGTTTGTTTGTTTGTTTTAAAACTAAATTTACAGGTTGTTCTCCCACTAAATATTGTTTGCAAATAGCCAAGCACTTTTAAGGTAAGCAGTAGTTTTATTCCGTGGCCAGGCCATGGGCGAATGCATCCCCACCATGCAGATGCTTCCTCTGAGCAGGTGTGATCTTAGTAATGGAGGCAGGGTGTGTGGTGTGTACAAACTGTCCTCGCTGGATGCTGGCAGTCAGCAGTGGAAAGCACATGCTGTGGGGTATCCAGCATGGGTGTCCATGAGCAGAGCGAGCACGACTGGGGGTCTGGGGCAGGGAGTAAGCTTAGTGACAAGGTTCCCCCCCCTTTAATATTCAGCTAGCAAATGATGCGGAGAGTGTTATTCAAACAAATGTAAGATACAGTTAGTGGCAAAACAGAAAGCTTTGTACATTTTCTTTCAAACATCAACATTTAAAAATGTAAAAACTCATCTCACTGTGAACTAATACAATTAAAATGAATGGTAATGGGGGGTCTGGGGAGGCACTCCATGGTTAAGAGCACAGGTAGCTCTCTTGCAGAGGGCTCAGCTCCTAGCACCCACATATGGGTTCACAGCCCTCTGTAACTATAGTTCCAGGAGACCCGACATCATCGACCCTGTGGGCACCAGGCCTGTACATACACGCATGCAGGCAACATGCCCATGCACATAAAGTAAAATAAATAATTCTAAAACTTTTAATTAAAGAAATAAATTAAAAAAATTTTTTTAAAAAAAAAGGCACTGTGGACTAACACCCATTCTTGGAAAATACAGCTGGGTCTGTATTTTATCGTCATTTCCTTAAGAAAAAACCCCGAGGGAGAAGTCACACGGCAGGTTATTAAATCCGTATTCTGTATTGCCCCTAAGTCAGAATCAGTTTTCAGAAGTCTTGAGCGCAATCATGGCTTGAAATATAGTTCCACTATGCCTCGATTCATTGGAATTTCTCCAAAGAGACCAAACAGAACTTCAAATATTATTTCAGAACACTGACGGGGAAGGGAAGGAGCGAGATTGATTTCATTTTAAACGACTTGTGCAGAGCTCCTCGAGGGCCAGTCTTCTCTTTGCCTTATTCCAATGACTTTTGTTTGCCAATTAGGGGGAATCACCTGGGCTCAATGGAACAAAGAGGGAGGGAGACTCATGTCCCCTTAGCAGCTGTCCTGGGTGTCAGCCAAAGTTACAGGCAGGAGCAGCTGCACACGCCACGCCACGTGTGCCCTCCTGAGAAAGCAGCCCAGATCAAACAGATGGAAAGACCCAGTGCCTCTTGACTCTGAGATTTCAGGGAAGCAACGTGGTCCTCTGGGGGAGCCCTGGTGTCTACAGCCAGGGGTAGTCTGAAGACAGACCACAATCAGGGTCACTCGGCCCCAAGGAAAACCAGAGTCAAAGTCTTGATGCAGGAGAGGAAGCACTCACCATGCAGCAAGTTCTCAGGGCTGGAGCAAAGGTGAGGGTTTGTGATGGGGACAGGCCCAGCGTCGGGGTCTGGGAGTCAGGACTGAAGGCCATGCTGGCTGACTCTGCACAGCATTCATAGGGAAGCACGTGACCGGAACACCAGCGCATGGCAAGAGGCTGGTGGTGGATCCAGAAAGAACTTTTTGAAACATTCAGGAGCCCCCATGAGAGAAGCAGAAAGCAGTATGCAAGGTGGGGTGTTAGGGTGGCAAGCCAAGCTCCCACAACCTCGGCCACAAGAAAATGCTTTCACTCCAAGCAGTGTCCTCATGGGTATCATCAGGAAGTGTAACATAGACTGAGAAGAGACAATATCCCCATTGACGTTAGCCCTTTTCATATTATGAGATCAATATTCAGCCTTGCTAACTGAAACCCTGGGTAGGCTTCCTCACCCAGACTTGAAGGGACCACTATGATAAGGCCTTGGGATTGGATGCAAAAGGCTGCACTCCCTCCGTCCCTCTGTCCCTCCCTCCCCCCTCCTTTCCTTCCTCCTCTCTTTCTCCCTCTCTCCCGATTCGGGCTGTGTGTGTTTATGTTCCTCCCCTTGTGTATGTGCGTGTGTGCGTGCGTGCGTGTGTGTGTGTGTGTGTGTGTGTGTGTGTGTGTGTGCGTGTGTGTGTGTGTGTGCGTGTGTGTGTGTGTGTGTGTGTGTGCGTGTGTGTGTGTGTGTGTGTGTGTGTGCGTGTGTGTGTGTGTGTGTGTGTGTGCATATATGTGTGTGTGTGTGTGTGTGTGTATTTTCATGCACATGTTTGGCTTTGGTGCATTATTTTTACTTTTTTTATTTTTTTTTTTATTTTTTTAATTTACATTCCAAATCACTTCCCCTTTCCCGTTTCCTCCCTCCCCGAAAGTCCCATAAGCCCCCTTCCCTCCCTCTTTTCTCCATTCAACCCCCTCTCCTTACTCTGTCCTGGCGTTCCCCTACATCCAGTCTTTCCAGGACCAGGGGTCTCTCCTTCCATCTTTTTAGAAATCTATTGATATGCGGATTGTGTCTAGGGTATTCCGAGATTCTGGGTCAATATCCCCTTATCAGTGACTGCATACCATGTGTGTTCTTTTGTGATTGGGTTACCTCACTAAGGATGATATTTTCAAGATCTGACCATTTGCCTAGAAATTTCGTGAATTCATTGTTTTTAATTGCAGAGTAGTATTCCATTGTGTAGATATACCACATCTTCTGAATCCATTCCTCCGTTGAGGGACATCTGGGTTCTTTCCAGCTTCTGGCTATTATAAATAAGGCTGCTATGAACATAGTGGAGCATGTGTCCTTATTGCATGCAGGTAAAGTCTCTGGGTATATGCCCAGGAGTGGTATAGCAGGATCCTCCGGGAGTGTCATGTCCAGTTTTCTGAGGAACCGCCAGACTGCTTTCCAGAGTGGTTGTACCAGCTTGCAATTCCACCAGCAGTGGAGGAGTGTTCCTCTTTCTCCACATCCTCGCCAACAACTGCTGTCTCCTGTGTTTTTGATCTTAGCCATCCTGACTGGTGTGAGATGGAATCTCAGGGTTGTTTTGATTTGCATTTCCCTAATGACTAAGGATGATGAACATCTCTTTAGGTGCTTCTCAGCCATTAGATATTCTTCAGGTGAGAACTCTTTGTGTAGCTCTGTACCCCATTTTTAAATAGGGTTACTTGCCTCTCTGGAGTTTAACTTCTTGAGTTCTTTGTATATATTGGATATTAGCCCTCTGTCGGATGTAAGGTTGGTAAAGATCATTTCCCAGTTAGTTGGTTGCCGCTTTGTCTTTTTGACAGTGTCTTTTGCCTTGCAAAAACTTTGTAATTTAATGAGGTCCCATTTGTCTATTCTTGATCTTAGAGCATAAGCTATTGGAGTTCTGTTCAGGAAATTCTCCCCTGTGCCCATATGTTCAAGGTTCTTCCCTAGTTTCCCTTCTATTAGTTTCAGTGTGTCTGGTTTTATGTGGAGATCTTTGATCCACTTAGAATTGAGCTTAGTGCAAGGAGATAAGGATGGGTCAATTTGCATTCTTCTGCATGTTGACCTCCAGCTGAGCCAGCACCATTTGTTGAAAAGGCTATCTTTTTTCCACTGGATGGTTTTAGCTCCTTTGTCAAAGATCAAGTGACCATAGGAGTGTGGATTCATTTCTGGGTCTTCAATTCTGTTCCATTGATCTACATGTCTGTTACTGTACCAATACCATGCAGTTTTTAACACTATTGCTCTGTAGTACAGCTTGAGGTCCGGGATACTGATTCCCCCAGAGGTTCTTTTACTCTTGAGAATAGTTTTAGCTATTCTGGGTTTTCTGTTATTCCAGATGAATTTTTGAATTGCTCTTTCTAACTCTATGAAGAATTGAGTTGGGATTTTGATGGGGATTGCATTGAATCTGTGTATTACTTTTGGTAAGATGCTCATTTTTACTATATTAATCCTGCCAATCCATGAGCATGGCAGATTTTTCCATCTTCTGAGGTCTCCTTCAATTTCTTTCTTCAGAGACTTGAAGTTCTTGTCATACAGATCTTTCACTTGTTTGGTTAGAGTCACGCCAAGATACTTAATATGGTTTGTGGCTATCGTGAAGGGTATTATTTCTCTTACTTCTTTCTCAGCCTGCTTATCCTTTGAGTATAGGAAGGCTTCTGACTTGCTTGAGTTGATTTTATATCCGGTCACTTTGCTGAAGTCGTTTATCAGCTGTAGGGGTTCTCTGGTGGAGTTCTTTGGGTCGCTTAAGTATACTATCATATCGTCTGCAAATAGTGATAGTTTGACTTCTTCCTTTCCAATTTGTATCCCTTTGATCTCTTTTTGTTGTCTAATTGCTCTAGCTAGAACTTCAAGTACTATATTGAAAAGATATGGAGAGAGAGGGCAGCCTTGTCTAGTCCCTGATTTTAGTGGGATTGCTTCAAGTTTCTCTCCATTTAGATTGATGCTGGCTACCGGTTTGCTGTAAATTGCTTTTACTATGTTTAGATATGGGCCTTGAATTCCTGATCTTTCCAAGACCTTTAGCATGAAAGGATGCTGAATTTTGTCAAATGCTTTTTCAGCATCTAATGAGATGACCATGTGGTTTTTTTCTTTGAGATTGTTTATGTAGTGGATTACATTGATGGATTTCCTTATATTGAACCATCCCTGCATCCCTGGGATGAATCCTACTTGATCGTGGTGGATGATCGTTTTGATGTGTTCTTGGATTCGGTTGGCAAGAATTTTATTGAGTATTTTTGCATCAATATTCATAAGAGAGATTGGCCTGAGATTCTCTTTCTTTGTCGGATCTTTGTGTGCTTTTGGTATTAGTGTAATTGTGGCTTCATAGAACGAGTTGGGTAGTGTTCCTTCTGTTTCTATTTTGTGGAACAGTTTGAAGAGTATTGGTGTTAGGTCTTCTTTGAAGGTCTGATAGAATTCTGCACTAAAACCATCTGGACCTGTGCTTTTTTTGGTTGGAAGACATCCAATGACAACTTCTATTTCTTCAGGGGTTATAGGACAGTTTATATGGTCTATTTGATCCTGATTTAATTTTGGTACTTGGTATCTGTCAAGGAAATTGTCCATTTCCTCAAGATTTTCTAGTTGTGTTGAATACAGGTTTTTGTAGTAGGATCTGATGATTTTTTGAATTTCCTCAGTTTCTGTTGTTATCTCTCCCTTTTCGTTTCTGATTTTATTAATTTGGATACTATCTCTGTGCTCTCTGGTTAGTCTAGCTAAGGGCTTATCTATCTTGTTGATTTTCTCAAAGAACCAACTCCTCATTTTGTTGATTCTTTGTATGGTTTTATTTGTTTCTACTTGATTGATTTCAGCCCTGAGTTTGATGATTTCCTGCCTTCTACTCCTCTTTGGTGTATTTGCTTCTTTTTGTTCCAGGGCTTTCAGGTGTGCCATTAAGCTGTTAGTGTATGCTGTCTCCCGTTTCTTTTTGGCGGCACTCAGGGCTATGAATTTTCCTCTTAGCACTGCTTTCATTGTGTCCCATAAATTAGGGTATGTTGTGCCTTCATTTTCATTAACTTTCAAAAAGTCTTTGATTTCTTTCTTTATTTCCACCTTGACCAAGTTATCATTGAGTAGTGCATTGTTCAGCCTCCATGTGTACGTGGGTTTTCTTTTGTTTTTGTTGCCATTGAAGACCACCCTTATTCCATAGTGATCTGATAGGAGGCATGGGATTATTTCTATCTTCTTGTATCTGCTGAGGTCTGATTTGTGACCAATTATATGGTCAATTTTGGAGAAGGTACCATGAGGAGCTGAGAAGAAGGTGTATTCTTTAGCTCTAGGATGAAATGTTCTATATATATCAGTTAGTTCCATTTGGTCCAAGGCTTCAATCAGATTCACTGTGTCCCTGTTTAGTTTCTGCTTTCCTGAACGATCCATTTCAGAGAGCGGGGTGTTGAAGTCACCCACTATTATTGTGTGCGGTGCGATGTGTGCTTTGAGTTTTAGTAAAGTTTCTTTTACGAATGAGGGTGCCCTTGCATTTGGAGCATAGATATTCAGAATTGAGAGTTCTTGATGGTGGATTTTTCCCTTGATCAGTATGTAGTGTCCTTCTGTGTCTTTTTTGATGACTTTAGGTTGAAAATCAATTTTATCCGATATTAGGATGGCTACTCCACCTCGTTTCTTGGGGCCATTTGCTTGTAAAATTGTTTTCCAGCCTTTTACTCTGAGGTAGTGTTTGTCTTTGACACTGAGGTGCGTTTCCTGCATGCAGCAAAATGCTGGGTCCTGTTTACGTATCCAGTCTGCTAGTCTATGTCTTTTAATTGGGGAATTGTGACCATTGATATTAAGAGAGATTAAGGCATAGTGATTATTGCCATCTGCCATTCTTGACGCTATCTTTATGTTTGAGTGGTTATCTACTTTTGGGTTTGATTCAAGAAGGTTATTATCTCATTTTTTCCAGGGTGTTGTTTCTCTCCCTGTATTGGAGGTTTCCACCTATTATCCGTTGCAGGGCTGGATTTGTGGAAAGATATTGTGAAAATTTGGTTTTATCATGGAATATCTTGGTCTCTCCATCTATGGTGATTGAGAGTTTTGCTGGGTATAGTAGTCTAGGCTGGCATTTGTGCTGTCTTAGTGTCTGCATGAGATCTGCCCAGGATCTTCTGGCTTTCATAGTCTCTGGTGAGAAGTCTGATGTGATTCGGATAGGTCTTCCTTTGTATGTTACTTGGCCCTTTTCTCTTACTGCTTTTAGTATTCTTTCTTTGTTTAGAACATTCGGTGTTTTGATTATTATGTGACGGGAGGTATTTCTGTTCTGGTCCAGTCTGTTTGGAGTTCTGTAGGCTTCTTGTACGTTCATCGGCATCTCTCTCTTTCGGTTAGGGAAGTTTTCCTCCATAATTTTGTTGAAGATGTTTACTGGCCCTTTAAGTTGCAAATCTTCACTCTCATCTATACCTATAATCCTTAGGTTTGGTCTTCTCATTGTGTCCTGGATTTCCTGGATGTTTTGGGTTACACGTTTTTTGCATATTTTTACTTTTGATAGACACCACGTAGCTCAACAACACACAGTACTTTAAGAGGCAGATCACACTCCCTCCCCCCTCCTTGTCACCTGTACATACGCAGGTTCTTCATGCTTATACCATCAGATACAAATTCAGATCACAATCTCTTTATTTTCTACATGAGAACGCATGATTCTGTCTTCATACCATGTTCTTATGTTTGCATTAGCATTTAACCATCCATTATATGGATGCATAAAAGTTCATTTACCCAGCAGTCGATTGGCAGACATGACATCCTTTCTATCTTTCTTGGATTTGCAACAGTGTCACCAGGAATAATACTGTACAGATGTCACCCCACTTGTAGATGGTAAATGGCCTCAAGTAGGTTCACAAAACTAAATAGCACGTGGATTAGAGAATGTGAACACATTTTTCTAGATGACTTGAAGCATCTGGGAGATTTCTCCACATTCTCACCACCATGCACATCCATGTTTTCATTACCATGCATATCCATGTTCTCACTACCATGTGCATGCATGTCCTTACTGCCATGCACATCCATGTCCTCAATGCCATGCAGATCCATGTCCTCACTGCCATACACATCCATGTTCTCACTGCCATGCACATTCATGTTCTCACTGCTATGCACGTCCATGTTCTCACCAACATGCATGTCTAAGTTCTTACTACAATGTACATCCATGTCTTCACTACCATGTATATACATGTCCTCATTGCCATGTACATCCATGTCCTCATTGCCGTGTACATCCATGTCCTCATTGCCATGTACATCCGTGTCTTCACTACCATGTACATAATGTCCTCATTGCCATGTACTTCCATGTCCTCATTGCCATGTACATCCATATTCTCACTGCCATACACATCCATGTTTTCACTACCATGTACATACATGTTCTCACCAATACATACATCTGTGTCCTCATTGCTATGTACATACATGTCCTCACTGCCATATACATCCATATTCTTACTCCCATGTACATGCATGTTCTCACTGCCATACACATCCATGTTCTCACTGCCATGCACATCCATGTTCTCACTGCATATACATCCATGTCCTCACTACCATGTTCATACATGTTCTCACTGTAATGCACATCCATGTCCTCACTGCCATGCAATCTATAGCTCATGGTTTTTGTCATTCCTTCAGGTAAGAATCGGTCTGAATGTAGTTTCATTCTCCCTGTCCTGACTGAGGCTAACATCTTACTGTATGCACATCCATGTTCCTCTTCTAGGGTCTGTGCTGTCCTTTGCCCATTCTTCTGACTTGTTTGTTTCTATAATGAAGCCCATTTGTCACTTGAAAACTCGACTGTCACATTCCTCAGCCATAAAATTTTCATTTGATTCTTCCACACATGTCATACTTCTTTGGTGTGGTTTTGTATATTCTTCATTTGTTCCAAATATTAATAACTTTGTAAAACTTCGAGTGTTATTTAATATTAATTTGGAATTCTCATCAGAATGTTCTATCAGTTGCGTCATCTCAACCTGGTTTTGGACTGACTCTACACTAGACATTTCATTACATTACCATTTCCTGCTTGATGTCAATTGAAAGTTCATCTTTTGATTATTATATACCTTCAAAAATTCCATACATAAGTATTTCATTTATATAATTTCTACTCTGTCTCCAAGTTCTCCCATATCCTTCCACTCCCTCTCAAATGTATGATCATACACATATGTATGTATACATATATACACTTATATATGGATGGTCACATATGTGAATAATAATATATAGATGTAGGAGGCACAGAGGTCCTTGTGTTTACAGATACACACTTGAGCCTGGAATGTTAAACTCACAGGGTTGTCACTTCAAATGAAGGTATGCATAATCTGTTATCTGCCCAGAAGGCTGGAAGTAGATATGATGACCTTTGCCTTGTCTGTGTGGCTGAGACCACATTGGATTCTCCACCTTACTGTGAGCTTGTTTTTCCTCAATCTATAGAGCTCACAGTTATGGATGGTGTCACATATGCCTTCCAGAGTTTCAATGGACTCACATCCGTTCTTCATGTAGTGTACTTTGACCCTCAAGGACATTCACTTAAGTTTTATTGTGCACATAGGACTGAGTTAATTATCTCCAGGAAAGTTTTCACCAAAATTGTGCAGTGCTTAAATATGCCTAAAATAAACTATTTGGGGTCAGACTCCTGACGTTTGAACCAACATCAGCTACTTAGTTGTGCTGAACTGAACCCCTGAGCATATCCCACTAAATCCATTTACTGCTGTTGATATGCCTGTGTGTTTAGGGCAGGTCACTTGGGGTTGGATAACCTATCATGGAGTTTATTTCTAGAGAAGAATGATTCTTCCTCTCTCAGCAGCCTTAATTACCTGTCCATTTCATCTAGGTGGGGGCCTTGTGAGGTGTCCCATCCAAGCTGACGTGTCAACTAGTGTTACCATTGTCCGGATCTTATTTAGGAAGCCATATTGAGGTTTCATGGTGTCGCTTCCCTGTCGCATATAGGACAGTATCTCTCAGCAGATATCCTGGCCCTCTGGCTCCTACAGTCCTCCACCTTTCTATGATGTTCCCTGAGCCTTAGATGTGGAGTAGCATTGTAGTTTTATCAACTGGGTTTGAACACTGAACAGTCAGCTGTTCTCTGATCACCGTTTGCTGCACAAAGAAGCTTCTTTGCAGATGGACAGCTCACCTTCTGAAGCTCAGAGCACGGGGATGGTCTGCTCTGTGGGCATTGACTTCAGGGTCAAACTCATTTTCAAAGCCTTCCTGAGAGGGAGGTCCTTGCCATCTGCCCCTTTTGGATACTGTGCTGTGGGCAAAGTTTCAAACCATGCCCAGTTTTTCAACCTTTCATACCTTTGTGTTGTTTCTCTCCGTCTTGTACACGGAAACTGCAGTTCTGTTCCAGACTCCACACAGATTTTGACCTCTGCTTTCTCTCTACTTCTCCTCTACACAGTACTCACGCTCTGCAGCTGTGACAGGAGGGGCCACCCCTTACTGCAGGAGGGGGATAGAGAAGTGTCCTTTCTCCGTGCCTCCCCTTAGCAGCACCTGGCTGTGTGTGTGCCTGTAGTTTGTCTGGAGTAAGATAAAGTACTCCTGTAGTACTGCAGTTCCCACCTGGGGCAGTTCTCATCTGGGGCAGTTCCCACCTGGGGCAGTTCCCACCTGGGACAGTTCCCACCTGGGGCAGTTCCCACCTGGGGCAGTTCCCACCTGGGGCAGTTCCCACCTGGGGCAGTTCCCACCTGGGGCAGTTCCCACCTGGGACAGTTCCCACCTGGGACAGTTCCCACCTGGGGCAGTTCTCACCTGGGGCAGTTCTCACCTGGGGCAGTTCCCACCTGGGGCAGTTCCCACCTGGGGCAGTTCCCACCTGGGGTAGTTCTCACCTGGGCAGTTCTCACCTGGGGCAGTTCTCACCTGGGGCAGTTCCCACCTGGGGCAGTTCTCACCTGGGGCAGTTCCCACCTGGGGCAGTTCTCACCTGGGGCAGTTCTCACCTGGGCAGTTCTCACCTGGGGCAGTTCCCACCTGGGGCAGTTCTCACCTGGGGCAGTTCTCACCTGGGGCAGTTCCCACCTGGGGCAGTTCCCACCTGGGGCAGTTCTCACCTGGGCAGTTCTCACCTGGGGCAGTTCTTACTTGGGGCAGTTCTCACCTGGGGCAGTTCCCACCTGGGGCAGTTCTCACCTGGGGCAGTTCTCACCTGGGCAGTTCTCACCTGGGGCAGTTCTCACCTGGGACAGTTCTTACTTGGGGCAGTTCTCACCTGGGCAGTTCCCACCTGGGGCAGTTCTCACCTGGGGCAGTTCTCACCTGGGCAGTTCTCACCTGGGGCAGTTCTCACCTGGGGCAGTTCTTACTTGGGGCAGTTCTCACCTGGGGCAGTTCCCACCTGGGGCAGTTCTCACCTGGGGCAGTTCTCACCTGGGCAGTTCTCACCTGGGGCAGTTCTCACCTGGGACAGTTCTTACTTGGGGCAGTTCTCACCTGGGGCAGTTCCCACCTGGGGCAGTTCTCACCTGGGGCAGTTCTCACCTGGGCAGTTCTCACCTGGGGCAGTTCTCACCTGGGGCAGTTCCCACCTGGGGCAGTTCCCACCTGGGGCAGTTCTCACCTGGGGCAGTTCCCACCTGGGGCAGTTCCCACCTGGGGCAGTTCCCACCTGGGGCAGTTCTCACCTGGGGCAGTTCTCACCTGGGGCAGTTCCCACCTGGGGCAGTTCTCACCTGGGCAGTTCTCACCTGGGGCAGTTCTCACCTGGGGCAGTTCCCACCTGGGGCAGTTCTCACCTGGGGCAGTTCCCACCTGGGACAGTTCTCACCTGGGGCAGTTCCCACCTGGAACAGTTCCTCTTTGGGGCAGTTCTCACCAGGGGCAGTTGTCATCCAGGGCAGTTCTCAGCTGGGGTCTTGTCCGAATGGGGGCATTCGGACAGTGACAATGAAGGACGTCATCAGAATGTGTGACTACCCTGTCTGAACACTCGTGATAGCCTTGTGCAGGATGGTTAGGGCTGGGCAGTTGCTCAGCTGGTGTGACTGGAATTCCTGCAAATGGCTTGGGCTCCGAGACATAGCAGCTTATGCGATCCTAAGGGATGTCAAGTCCCAAGACTGAGTGAATACCTAACAAGTCTAAACAGAAGCTCAAAGGCTTCTGAAGATCCGTCATTCCGAGGGTGCTTCTGGTATCACCCTTCATTCGGCAGAATTTTGTTTAAACCAAGCAGAGGGAATATGACTGCAGTTTTCAGTGTGCTGAACACCTCACATGGACACAGAGGAAAGCCAGAGTGAATTGTCATGGAGACTACCTCAGACATTTCTGCCTCTCACCTCAGGTAATGGGCCTTAGATCCAATTTTTAAAAGTTGATTATTCCCATCACGTGTACTGCGGTTGCACCAGTATCCTGAAGGCAAGTTGCCACTATTGTTCACAGGGTTGTAGCTGAGCGAGGCTGTCGATTGCTTTTCTTCTCTGGAAGCCTGAATGATGGTACCTCCAAGCACAAAGCACACTACTCAGAACCTTCTAGCTGGGCAGCAGCTGATTTCTCTAGGTTTGATGACATCAGCACTGGCGGTCCTCAGCAATAGGGTCTTCCAGTCAGGTTGTGGAGGGTAATGAGTAGCATCAGCAATGACCTATGATGTTTGGGGAACCTTTTGGCCAATGACTCAACCAGATTTAACCCTTTCATGGTTTTGGAAGTGCTATTTAACAGCATGTGGTATCTAGCTGATTTAAGTTGGGGGTAGGTGTATACTGTTTCCTCCATTATGTGGTAACTCTATTTAAATTCCTTCTCCCTTGTGTATATTTTAAGAAGCTATAG
This sequence comes from Tokudaia tokunoshimensis, assembly GCA_036184795.1. NCBI lineage: Eukaryota > Metazoa > Chordata > Mammalia > Rodentia > Muridae > Tokudaia > Tokudaia tokunoshimensis. The sequence continues at coordinate 4,660,445 of BTHU01000022.1, forward strand.
AAACAGGCTTCCACATGGCTTTTCTTTTTTAATAGTTATTTATTTACTCTCTTCAGACACACCAGAAGAAGCCATCAGATCCCATTACAGTTGGTTGTGAGCCACCATGTGGTTGCTGGGAATTGAACTCAGGACCTCTGGAAGAGCAGTCTATGCTCTTAACCACTGAGCCATCTCTCCAGCCCCCACATGGCTTTTCAAAAGGCCTTTATTGTTAGCTACCCTGCTCTCCCATCTCCTTCCCCTTATAACAGGGTGTTGTATTTCCCCTTCCTTGGAAGGTCTTCTCTTCCTGCTCTGTTATTTACTAGTTACATAATGCCTGTGAATACTGTAAAGACAGCACACATGTCTGTCCCAGGTTTTGCTAGTCTGGTGATAAAGCACCACGACTAAAACATTTCACTAGGTATATGGTTTCAGAGGGTTAGAGTCTATGGCGGCAGAGCAAAGGTACAATGGCAGCCATAGCAGAGAATTCACATCTGGGTCTGAAAACAGGAGACAGAGAGAGCTAACCAGGGAGGATGTGGATTTTCAAAACCTCAAAACCTTCCATGATGCACCACCCCCAACAAGGCCACACCTCCTACTCCTTCCCAAAGAGTTCCACCACATGAGGACCAAGTCTTCAAACATGTGAGTCTGTGGGAGTCTTGCTCATTCGAGCCACCACAACATCTAAAACACAAATGCAAAGATCCACATATATGTCTTTTGTCATGGGATATTTGTCATTGATGGCATTAAGAGTTCACAATAATAGAAAGTCAGAGACATGATAAGTAATAACAGAAGATTAAGGGGTACAGAAGTTCTGGGGTGACAGGGATGACTAAGAAGCAGGCAACCCCCCCATTTGTTTTACTCTCAGAAATTCCCCTTTAGTCTTATAGTTTTAAATTCTCCCTGCTTTAAAAAATAAAAATCAATGAATGCACATTCAAGTGTACTTGCCAGTTACAAGCTATCTTTTTGTGTCTCTTAGGTCTTACCTTTCTGGAGAGTCCTTTAAAAAGGCTGGGCCATTCTATTGGTTGGCAGTGAGCCATGGGTATTTTGATCCACTTTCCAAAAAAAAAGATCAAAGTATCCACACTTTGGTCTTCCTTCATGTGGTCTATGAGTTGTATTTTGTGTATTCCGAGCTTTTGGGCTAATATTCACTTATCAGTGATTGCATACCATGTGTGTTCTTTTGTGATTGGGTTACCTCACTCAGGATGGTAGTTTCTAGCTCCATCCATTTGCCAAAGAATTTCATAAACTCATTTTTAATAGCTGAGTAGTACTCCATTGTGTAAATGTACCACATCTTCTGTATCCATTCCTTTGTTGAGGGACATCTGGAGAATGAGAATAGGGTCCCCAATGGAGCAGTTAGAGAGAGGACCCAAGGAGCTGAAGAGGTTTGTAGCTCTGCAGGAGAAACAATAATATGTACCAACCAGCACCCCCAGAGCTCCCAGGGACTAAACCACCAGCCAAAGAGTACACATGGAGGGACCCACGGCTCCAACTGCATATGTAGCAGAAGATGACCGTTTTAGACATCAATAAGAGGAGAGATCATTGGCCTTGCAAAGGCTCGATTCCCCAGAATAGGAGAATGCAAGTCAGGAAATTGGGGGTGGGGGGTGAGCAGGGAGAGGGAGGATGGGATAGGGGGTTTTCGGTGGGGTAATGTGGAAAGGGGTTAACATTTGAAATGTAAATAAGGCAAATATCTAATAAAAAAATAAAAAATAAAAAGGCTGGGCCAGGGGCTGGAGAGATGGCTTAGCGGTTAAGAGCACTGACTGCTCTTCTGAAGGTCCTGAGTTCAAATCCCAGCAACCACATGGTGGCTCACAACCATTCATAAAAGAGATCTGACACCCTCTTCTGGTATGCCTGAAGACAGCTACAATGTACTTAGATATAATAAATAATAAATAAATCTTTAAAAAAAAAGGCTGGGCCAGCAATATAGCTCAGTGTGTAAAGGGGCTTGCTGCCAAGTTTGATGACATGGGGTTGATTCCCAGAACCCACATGACGGAAGGAAATGACAGTTCACCAGAGTCATCTTCTGACATCCACTTGCTTAGTGTGGTACATGTGTACCCTCCCACTAGATAAATGGGGAACAAAGGGAAAGCAGACACAGCCATAGTTTTCAGAGCCAGTCTAAAGATCAATCTGTCTTGAAGGCTTCTGAGGCTTCATTAACTCAGTACAAAATGGCGAGAACAGACACCTATCTCAGTTCACTAACTGTTTCTCAGATGTGGAGCTATACAAATGACAATACAAAGGAAGAAGGGCCCAGAATAAAAAGTGACTTTCTCTATTTTTCTTTTCCACCCTTTGGAACATTTAATTTTTTTCCCTCCCGGGCTCTTGTTGTTTATGGACCCAAAATGCTTTTGTTTATTGAGCTAATTAAATTATTTTCGGAATATAAACAATTGGAAGATAAGGGACTCAACACTGTGAGCCACTCTGTCTCTCTTTCTCTCTCTGTGCTAACAAATGCTCAGTGTCATAATAAAACACATCTCTGTCTAAATAAGGCAAAAAGATGATTCAGTCCCCTCTGATGGAAGAGGAATCCAGACAGAGCACCCCACTGTTTCTGCTGCCCCAGTGCACACTGGGACCTTCATGAAACCTGGGATTATGCAGCAGAGACCAAAGGTTCATTTTATACAACAAAAGACAACGACTTTGATGTTGGCTTATCACCCACAGCGAGCAGAGAGGTCTGTCCAAGTGTGAGAACTCCAGGCAGGGTCTTCTCCAGGTCTGTATGAGACATCCAGAGCTGTGAGTGACCAGCACACGTGTCCTGGGAAAGCCAGCTTGACTTTCCACCCACCACACAGGGGCCGTGGAAAACCATCTTCTGGAGGGCGAAAAAGCAGTTCAGGACTTTTTGGAAAACGAATGTTCCATCCAAACGTAATGTTATATACTCTGGTTTATAAGGTTAAAGCCAATGCTTTGGTCACTTCCGTCAATCTCTCTGAATAGAATCCCCAGGATTCCCTAGAACAGTATTAAAGATAAACAATAAGAGGAAAACTCATGTATTCCTCAGGGCTACTTCAAGACAAGCTCAATGTCATCTTCCTGTGTGTGCATGTGAATCTTGCACGCATGTTTATGGATGACTGCATGTGCAAGTGTAAGTGTGTGAGAATATGTGTGTGCAAATGTGTGTGCATGGAGGCCAGAGGTTAACATCAGATGTAGCATCAGGTGTCTCCTTTGATCATGTTCCTCCTTGTTTATACATTGAGACAGGATCTCTTGCTTTAACCCAGAACTTGATTCAAATAGTCTAACTAGCCTGTGTGCTCTGGGGATCCCCAGTTTTCACCTCCTGATTGCTAGGGTTGCAGTTGGAATACTGTGCTACCTGACATTTATGTTTGTACTAGCCATCCAAATTCCAGTCTTCATACTTGTGAGGCAAGCCTCTTACCCACAGAGTCAACTTCCCAGCCCTCAATGTCATATTCTATATATGTTTCTTGTGCCTGAGACAGAAAATGTTGGTCTGCTTGGTGCATTCATGAGACCTTGGCCCTCAGTGCTGGGTGTGGCTCCTGGTGGTGAGAGTGGAAGCTAGCTCTGTCCAGTCCTCACACTTGGATCCTACCTTCACAGAGATAGGTCTCCATGGTCAGGCTCAAAGGGCTTGTCATACACTGGCACCCTCCTGTCTGTAGCTCTATCTGCCTTAGATAGACTTTCTTGGAAGTCTGAATTACCCCAGTTTGTAAGTATTCATGGAATGGTTTTATCTAGAGCCCATGGGTGAAGTAGTACTGGAGGGGAGGGAAGGGAGAAGCTATCCTAGAACAGCCACAGTCTGGCACTGGAGGGGAGGCAATGCCAGTTGAGGATTCATTCTCTGTCTTCAGGGAACTCACTGTTCATGCAATGACCATATATGCTATGGTGCTGTCTTGCAGACCAGACTATCCAGGAACTCTTGGGTGTACAGTGGGACTCCGATGATGCTCAAGGTTGTTGACCGTTGTGACCAAAACAGGATGCACAAAACAGTCTAGCTTGTCAGTTTCTAAGAATCCAGTGAAAGCTTCACGATCTCAGAATTAATATCTGGAGGCAAAGGGTGGGGATTTTCTGCCCTCAGAGGGGGACTGGGTGTCGGGAAGCCGGGACTGGACAAGGTTCCTTGTTCTGTTCATTTGTTTATGTGTTTGAGACAGGGTCTCCCTATGTAGCCCTGGCTGGTTTGTACTAGTTACATAGCCAAGGCTAGCCCTGAACTAACAGAAATCTGCCTGCCTCTGCCTCTGAGTACGGGGATTAAAGGCATAAGCCACTGTGCCCAGGGGCTCCTGGGCTTTGAAATCTCAGTTCCTGTCGGCCTCACTGGTTTGCTGGTGGGAAAAAGAGGAAGATACTTCTTTGTCTCTGGGATTCAAACTTGAATGTATGAGGACACAGTGGGATTTCTAACCTTTATTTGTTTGTATTCATTATGTGTGAGTGCTTATGTATATTCCATGCATGCTTGGCGTCTACAGAGGCCAGAAGATGGTATTAGATTCCCTGGAGCTCGAGTCACAGGTGGCTATGAGGCACCCAGCACGGATGCTTACAATGGAACTCAGGTCCTCTGTGTAATCAGTATATGATTACACAGTATATGATTACACAGTATATGATTACACAGTATATGACTACATATACTGCTGAGCCATCTCTCCAGCCCCCGACCCCATCCTTTTTGTTATTGTTGTTTAGAGAAATAACTAAAACAAAACAGTCAGTTTCGAAGTTACTTTGGAAAAAGAGATACGAGAAATGGCATCTACGTCTGTACCAGTCATTCCGCAGAGATTTCTATTCCCTGTTTGTCACATAGTCTAAGCAGCAACACGGTGGGGTCCCCTTCCCCTCCTTCTGCTAAGGGACCTCCGGAGGGTGATTGCAGTCAAAGAGAGAGGAGAGGGGCATAGCACCTGAACTCTCCCTGGCCCTCAAAGTGCTACTAAAAGGCTCCAGGTGGGTTTGGGCACATCTGTATCTTCCACCCTCTTCTTCCCTTGTCTTTATGCCCAGCCCTCACAGACCTTCTTGTCAGGCCCTTTTCCCCAAAGCCAAAGGACTCCGGGAATCGGCCTGTGAGGTAGAGCTACCAAATCCTGTAGGAGGAACAGCACAGCCACCTTTGCATAAACACATAAACGCTGGGCCTGCACAACGGCAAAGGCATCTGCTGCAGGAGGACCTAATTGAGGACTGCCCGAGAGACCAAGGATTGCTGACGCAGACAATGCCAGCCAATCAGGAACTGCTGTTTATTAGAGCCGCTTTCTTGGAACCAATGGGGCGCGGGTGGAGGATGCGAAAGGAGCTTGTAGTAGCAGCGTTCAGAGGAGCTTGCTGCAGTATTTCTCAGCTGCTCCCAGAGTCTGGGTCGTAGATTCCGCACCGCCTCACCCCCAACCACAAAAGGCAAGTAGGATCAGGCAGCTGGTGGTCCAGGGCACAGGTAGCAAAATCCCCTGCTAGCGAGGAAGCAGAGGCGGGCTGAGTAGGTTAAGGCAGAGACTCGGTCAGCTGGCAACTCAGGAATACTAGGTCCTCTTCCTGCTTCACAGATAGTACCTTCTTGCTGTGTCTTCATAGAGGGAGAAGGCAACTCTCTGGGGTCCTTTCATAGGCCACTAACTCTGTCCCTAAGGGTCCCACTCTCACCACCTCATCTTTTTCCTAAGATCGAATGTCCTAACACCATTACCTTGAGCATTAGGCTTAAACGTAATGCATGTGGGTGGAGGGGGCTGTACTCATCACGTCTCTTATTCCCGTGACAAAACACCCAGCATGGATCTGTTTCAGGAAGAAAAGGTTTGTTGTGGTTTCAGTGGGAGAGGACACTTCTCTCACTGCTGCCAGGGCAGGAGGACAGAGAGGCACAGAACACTGTAATCAGGAAGTAGAGAGAATAGGAAATGAGCTGGGCTCTAAAACCCTAAGGTGGAGACATGGATGTACCGTTAAGAGCACTGGCTTCTCTCACAAGGTCTCACTAAGGACCTAGCTTTGGTTTCTAGCACCTACAGGGTAGACTCTCTAACACAAGAGTCTGTAACTCACAGCTCTGTAACTCAAGTTGCAAGGGACATGCCACCCCCTTCTGGCCACTACTCACATTTAATGTGTACAGTGCACATTAATCACCATGCAGGCGCTCATGTGTGCATAAAATAGAATTAATTAATGAAATAAGCATACAAAATAATTCCCAACAAATGTTCACTTTCTCTAGCAAGGCTGCCCTTCCTAAAGGTTCCACAATCTTTCCAGATGTCACAAGCGTCTAGGGATCAAGGGTTCAAATACAAGAGCCTCTGGGAGACATTTCACATTCAAAAGACAGTGGAGGCACACAGCATTCCTACCTTAGAATCCCCCTTTGCACTTTCAAAATCTCCCTTAACACATTCTTGAGTTTCATCAAGATCCCAAGGCAAAGAAAGATGCAGACACATCGGCTGTCCAATCTGTTTCTCAGAGCTCCACAAGTGTGTGATGGCAACTGTGGTTGGATTGATGGTCAGGGGGGCTGTTGAATGAAGAGCAGAAATGAGGACTGGTCCTAAAGCATCTCTAAGAGCTTCCACCAGCAGAAATGGAGTCTCCCTTGCCTCCAGCCCCTTTGGAAGAGCAACCCAAGCCACCCAATCCTGGTGACAACTTGTTGTCTCTTTTTCTGTACCCAAATGCTTACAGGGGACTGACCTACATTTTCTCACTGTCATGGCCCTCCAAAGAAAAAGGAAACTTGGGGGTGTTGATGCCCTTTAAACTTACAGGATGGCAGTAAGTGTTCAGGCAAACCCAGCAAGGGGTGGGAAAAAGGTGCAGATTTAAGACCCTCATCAGAGAAAGTGTGGCGCCATCCTAGCTCAGCCTGAAGGACGCCCTGCAGACTTCAGAGCCTGACTTTGGGCCCAGAGACCTGGGGCCTGGGAAGCCCAGGAGAGTCATGTTCCCATCTGCTTGGTCTAGCACTAATGGAGAAATTCTGCCAGGCGCCATGGCAAAATATCTCACAAAACTGTTGTAAAATCAGGGTCCATAGCAGCTGACTGAGGGGTTGGCACATAAGTTACTTTTTTCCACTGCCACAGGCCAAGCAGGAGGCTGGGCCTCCTGACTCAGGCCTTGTTTTCAGTCCCCACACCTGTAGCCCCCAGTTATTAAACTGCCCACATGTCCTCCTGGGTTTATTGAGTGGAACTGGAGTTGACACTTGGTTGGCATGCGGGAGGCCATCCGTGTCCTACTTTCCAAGTCAAAATGGTTTGTGTCTCCTGGCCCTGCTGGAGGGTCCCAGAGGAGGATGCTGAATTCTAGGCAGATGGCTAGCTGGCCTCAGATGGGAACATTTCTCCTCTTCTGTCATCCATCAACACGCGATCTCTGCTTCTGTCTCTGTCTGTCTCTGTTTCTCTGTGTCTGTCTGTCTGTTTCTCTGTCTCTGTCTCTCTCTCTTTCTGACACACATGCACACTTACACATACACACACTCTTGCACATGCACACACACTTGCACATGCACACACACTTGCACATGCACACATACTTGCACATGCACACACACTTGCACATGCACACACACTTGCACATGCACACATACTTGCACATGCACACACACTTGCACATGCACACACACTTGCACACGCACACACCCTTGCACATGCACACACACTCGCACATGCACACACACTTGCACACGCACACACACTTGCACATGCACACACACTTGCACATGCACACACACTTGCACATGCACACACACTTGCACATGCTCACACACTTGCACATGCACACACTTGCACATGCACACACTTGCACATGCACACATACTTGCACATGCACACACACTTGCACATGCACACACACTTGCACATGCACACATACTTGCACATGCACACACACTTGCACATGCACACACACTTGCACATGCACACACACACATATGCACACACTCACATTTTCCCCTGGCAGCATCTGAGCTTCAGCAGAGGACAAATCCTTCTGTGTGGGGGGGGATGGGATGCTGCCAGCTCTTTTCCAGGCTACAGTTGCAGCTGGGATGACCTCATGACTCTGAAATGGCTGGTGGGGGCTCAAAACAGGCTTGGGATTGTATTCAGGGAATGGAAGGCTGCAAGTGTGGCAGACACCATGCCGGCCTCAACTGTCTGCCACATTATTATTGCCATTATTAGCGTTAGAAAAATCAATCTTATCTCCAGTGCAAACTCCCTGAGCACTTCAGCTGGCTCCTTGCAGCTGCTCCAGGAATAGTGAACTGAGAAAGTCTTCCAGGGCCTGAGGTACAGCCAGGCAAGGTGGAGGAAGTGTTAATACGGAACCACTTTTTAGGTGGGTTTTAACTTTTATGGGAATAATAGTAAAGTTTTTATTTATTTATTTATTTATTTATTTATTTATTTATTTATTTATTTTGCATGTAAGTGTCAAGAGGACCCCAAGTCAGTTTGTCACAGCTGTTTGGGGGTGGAATATTGAGGCTGTAGGTTTTTCCTGTTAGGACCACAAGATTTTCTAGAGTCCAGCTCTACCAAGGTTCAGGCCCTATGTAATTCGGATGTCAAGTGGCGATTGTTCTAGCCAATGCCTGGATGTGAGGACCATATGGGTGTGGATGGCCAGATGTGATAACGGGATTATGACGATGTAATAGAGATGCCGCTAAGACGCACCATTTCTACGGTGTGACTGCACATGGCAGCAGAAGTAAATTTTAGAGATCTGGTTGAATGACCCTGGGATAATGTTTAAAAGGAGGAGAACAAATGAGCACTTTGAAGAATGACAACTCTGGTACGAAACCATTTCTGAGTGAAGAGGAAGAGTGAGGGGGACAGAGGAGGAGAAGTGGGGCAGAGCCCTCAGAGGAAAGCTCTTTCCAGTGCTCGAAAGTGCAGCAAGCAAAAGGATTAGGGAGCCAAAACCCCAAGTCACCCCTGGAGAGTTTAGCGGGGTGGAGCTCTCTGAAGCAAGGCAACATCGCAGAGCTTCAGGGCAGTGAAATAAATCACTTACTTCATATGTGATTCCAATTCTTTAATTTTTTTATTTTTTTAAATATTTATTTATTGTTATATGTAAGTACACTGTAGCTGTCTTCAGACACACCAGAAGAGGGCGTCAGATCTCATTACGGATGGTCATGAGCCTCCATGTGGTTGCTGGGAATTGAACTCAGGACCTCTGGAAGAGCAATCAGTGCTCTTAACCACTGAGTCATCTCTCCAGCCCCTTACTTCTTGTGTAATTGAAGATCCATCATAAAACAAGAGAAGAGGTATTGTTGGTTCACAGGTTTCTCCCAGCCCCACTTAGCCTAGTGGAGCTCTGTCTGTGTTTTGACTTGTTCCTGGATAATTAGCGACTTGAGTTGTTGTTTTCTTTTCCTTCAGCTGAGATGTAGCAGATTACTGTGATTAAAAGGTGAGACCCAGTGGGGTGTGAGCCAAGGTGTGTGAGCCTCCATAAGCCAGCAAGTGGCATGGTGAGCAGTGGGGCATGTTTCCCTGATGTCATTGGAAGGTCATCCTTGGTCTATGTGACTCCAGGTCCCTCCTCCTGTCTGGCTGAACAGGACATTTGTTCTTCAACTATGCTGCTCCGAAGGGGGAGCAACAGCACCAGCAAGAGGCAGACCCGGTCTGTATGCAGATTTACCGCGTGCTCTCCTAACCAAATTTGGGAAATCTTTTCCCTAGCTGTAATAACTTCATTGTTATTTTAGAAAAGTCAGCAGTTAAGGACACATACAAACAACAAAACTGGAAGCAGATAAAATCTATTAGTGACTTTATTTTATTATATTTATGGGTATGGTGTTTTGCCTGTGTGTGTGTCTGAACACCATATGCGAGCAGTGCCCAAATAGAGCAGAAGAGGGCGTCGGATTCCCTGGAACTGGAGTTAGAAATGCTGTGAGCAACCATATGGGTACTGGGAACAGAGCCAGGGTCCTCTAGAGGAGCAGCCAGTGCTCTTGGCCGCTGAATCGCCTCTCCAGCCCCAGTGACTAATTCTTGAAGATTAGATTATAAATATTTTCTATGGTATCGTTTCGCAGTTCAATTTTACTGCACCATAGACATCTGAGAGTTGCAGACTCAAGGAATTTTCTTGACTCTGTTTTCCTGTCAGTTTCGTACCACGGCGCCTTGCCAGTGGTTAACTGGTTTTCAGAATGTCATACTATTGATGTCATATAGAACCCACCTCGCTGTGGCCAGTTTCCTTCCTTTAGCACACTGCTTTTGAGTTCGACTGTGCCGCCGCCCACGTCACAGGCTCTCGTGTGCTACATTGTGTAATAGTGTTACTTAGCTGGGATGGAGTCCAGCACCCTGTCCATGCCAAGCCTCTGCTCTCCAGGTTAGGGAGAGCCCCACTGTGGAGCTGTACTGATGTGCGTGGAGGGAGCTACTTAGGCTTTTGTGTCTTTTGGAGCATTTAGAATTTGTGGGTTGAGTCCTTCATCTACTTGGGAATACACCTGAACATTGTTGGCTACCATGTATCTTCTGCCCTCTCTCAGCTTCTCTCCTGGGATGCAAACTGAAGTTGTGTTTGAGCTCTCAGTTGGGAGGTGGGGGGTTGAGAGGGTAAGGGGTTGGGGGGTAGGGGATGGGGGTGAGGGGACACCTCTTTGGTCCTGCTCTGTCTCATCATTACTCTATCTTCCCATGCTTCAGTTTGAATCTTCCTAATGTTGTTGCCAAGAGCCCTGTGCAAGCAGAAGCTGAGACTCTACCCCATCCCTCTTTGGTTGGGGTGCACCAAGGCATCATCCAGGAGTGAATCTGCAAGATGCAGCCAGCTTCCCCATCACATACTTACAAGATGCCATGCTGCTTGTCCCTTGACCGACAACCTGAGCTGTGGGATTTGTCTACCTTCCCTGAAGATCATACATTCTGTGTGCCAGATCTCTTTTATTTATTATTTTTATTGTTTTTCCCCATCTATAGTCCATATGTGCCTAAAATGCCATATGACCACAATCTTTTCAAATTTCTGGATGAGCCCCTCCCTGTTACTTGGAGACCAGCCTCCTGAGAATCTCCCTATTGCCCGAGTATCCAAGACCCTTGTCCAGGTTCTTCCCATGGCCTGGAACAGCAAAGCTTTGCTATTGCCGATGCAGAGATGGGAGGTGAGCTGATGAGCTGTATACAGGTCAGCACACAGAACCCACATAAGGCTATAAGGAGAAGAAAAACAAAGACGAGGAAGGTGTTTTCCTAATTTGGAGTAATCTTCAGTTTTAAGGAGACTGAACCTTCAGCAAACTTAACATGTCTCTCTGATCAATCCTCTGCTACTCAAATCCTCACTGTGGCTCCTTGCTTTCTACCCAAGGCCAGGTAAGAGCACATACCATGAGTCTTCCTAGAGACAAGTGTGCACGCCCCAGTACATTGCAAACTTAAATATGGAAGCATTTACCAGACTTTACTGCAGAGTACACACTTCTCCTGGAATTGTCCAGTTTTCCAGTCATCTTGGGAAATGCTAAGCTAAGCACCCAAGTCTTGTTCCCTTCTAGTCTCCCAGAAGGTCTGCACAGACCAGTCAGGTAATGAAGGGAACACAATAAATAAACCAAGGCACGATGACTGTCCTTCCATGGCATGAGGAACTGACATTCTAGAAAGTGTGTGACCCTAGGAAATGCAGACTGTGTTCAAAACAAGGGTAAAATGCAAATTAAGAGGCTAGAGAGATGGTTCAGTCATTGAGTGACACAGTTCTTATAGAGAACCAAGCCTGGTTCCCGGCACCCATATCCACTAGCACATGACTGCCTCTAAGTCCAGCTTCAGGGGATGTAACATCCTCTTCTGGAACTTCAGACATTTGTGTTCATTCTCTCTCTCTCTCTCTCTCTCTCTCTCTCTCTCTCTCTCTCTCTCTCTCACACACACACACACACACACACACACACACACACACGTAAAAAATAAATATTTTTTAAGAAAGAAAAGCATGGCCAGGATTGATAGGAATTTGGATAATCCGAGAGAGCCTTGACGTGCACATTTTGATTTATTTTGTCTGTGGGTTTTAAGGACGCCAACTGAAAGAAAGCAGGCTCAAAACTCCACATGGGTGGATATCACACAGAGCCATGTCACACACATCTACAGACAGAATCTGATTTGTCACAGCCAACTTGGACTTTACTGTGTGGCAGAATCTCGACGTCTTTCCCTGTCTTCACCCTGCCGGGACACAGAATTATGAAATAGAAACCTCGTACTTTGTGAAGCAATATGCCAGATCTTTCTATTCATTTGTCAGGATCAAATCTAAACTTTATACAATGTATATAGTCAACTCACCAGTCACGCCCATATTTGGCTAGATCCACTTGGTTTTAAGGGTTGGTGCTATTAGAAGTAAACTGTTGGCTTTTCTTTCACATTCACAAAGGGGACACATTTAATAAGTGCCATCTAATCACAGGCTACTGTAGACAACTGACTTAGATCTTTATTGTTATTTTATTGTGTGTGCCGGCACGTGTGCGGAGGTGCTTGTGTGGAGTTCAGAGGACAATGTAGAGTCAGTTTTCTCCCTCCACCTTTCAGTAGGTTCCAGGAGAGAACTCAGGCAGTCAGGCTTACACTGCATAGCACTCAGGGATGCAGAGGCTCGGGTTAAACTCCCTCACTCCCTGGTACAACATAGTGGTCCCAGCTCCAAGGCTCTGTGAGAGATCAAACAGGCTCCAGTTGCCAACAGTACTCACAGACCTGCTAACTCATGCTCTCCTGACAGCCTCCCCTCCTGTGTTTCTTGGGGTTATCTCCGGAACAGATGGCACACACTCAATCCTTGCCACCAGATCCCTTAGTCCCAGTAGTTTTCATCCACATGATAATTCATAGCTAGCTTATCAGTTGTCCTCTGATGTAGAATAAAACCCAACAAACAGTGACTCTGAGGCAGAAGACTCAGGCCACAGCAACAAGGGTCTTGGCTAGGTAGGCAGACAGATACAGCTGGGTTGATATGAGTTTACACCTCCCACACCTCCAGGCTGAGGTGATGCATAACAAAGCAAATGGTACAACTGGAAGTCTGTGCAGGCCTCAGAGCCACAACCAGCAATTCTAATGTGTCGAGTGTACCTGTTCCCATATGTGCTGTGATGGAGGAGCCGTTCACAGCTGAGGAACAGTGTTCACGCAACCCAGGGTTCAGTAGGAGCTCAGCAGGGGGATGGTGAGACGAGAATCCCACGTAGGTTGTCTTGAATATACTAAGGCGGAGACACCGGGGTTTAGGGTTGTGAACCCCCTGGGTAACTGTGAGGACCTGGTATACAGGATCCCCCACAGTGTGGGTGGACTTTGCAATCACACAAAAACAGGTTGGGCTTTTTTTTTTCTTAACTAAACTGAGATTTCTCAATTACAAACAACACAAGATTTTATCCTGGAAGAACCTCCCCTCTCTGAGAGTGATGTGTCTCTCATGTACCCAGAACCTGGGGACGGGCATATGAACAGCTGAATGCCGAAACTCAATGTCTTGAATGTGTGATTCCCCAAGCAAACCCAGTACCGTGGGAAGAGCTGTTAGTGGGAAATGAGCCCTGGGTTTGACTGGTGTACAGATTCTAGCCTGGCATAGCTCTAGCTGGGAATGTCTAGTTTCATAACCAAAAGAGTGTATGTGGGACATTTTAAAAATTTTCTGTAGTTAAAAAGGTCTTTTGCCCCCCCCCCGCCAAACAGAACTCTGAGACACCCACATGAGAGACTCAAAGACACACACTTAGACAGCATCTCCTGCCCGATTTGACCAGATCATCCAAATTGATTGATAATTTTGCATACATTGAAAACTCCTCAAATCTAAAGTCTGGGAAATTATAGAATGAAGTTCCAGAAAAGGAAAAATGGGCCAGTGGTCACATGTGTATATTCGCCTCCTGGGAAAAGATTGTTTTTAAAAGTGTATTTTACAAGCTCTATATTGGCTGCTTCAGAGTAGCTGAGGGTTAGTGTCTGTGTTGAGCTGTTCCTGGGAACCACTGATTTGAAGCTCAGTGAGAGTCCAGATGACAGATGAGAAGTCCACCACACACCTCACCCTTCGGACCCGAGGAGCCTCCCTTCCTACCTCTTGCTCAAATGCAGGCACTCAGCCCCCTTCAAGTGTGTGCAGAACGGGATGAGTTCGTCATCTGCGGAAGTCGCTGATGGCATTTCCCCTATCCTCTGGTCTTTAGGAGAGTTTCAAAGTCCTGCTGACCAGAACTTGGATGGCCATCTCCTGTGTAACATTCTGCCTTTTGTCCTGAGAGACAAGCCACTAACTGAGGAGGAAGTGCTCCACTGTGACACCGTGTGATATTCCTTTGCTCTTCAAATCTCAATACTCTGTCATCTATGATATCCTTGATTCCAGGGTGAACTAAGTTAAAATCTCAGGGCTAAGTAAGATTGTCTGACTGTCAGTTCAATGTGGGAGCGTGCTCCACACTGAGTCTACATCACGACCATTACAAGCGACGTCTCGTCGGTACCCTTACACAGAGGTTAACAGTCCCCTTCCCCCACTCTCTGAGGACCAGAAGCATTTGTCCAAGTTCATCATCCACCCAGGGACAAATTTAGAAGGCTCCCAGCTGGAAGCTGTGCTCTAAGCCCCTGGTTCTTTCCATTACAGATGTCTGAGCAATAATTAAATTGAAATGACAGCAGAGAGGAAAATTTGAATGTACCAATAACTTCATTTTCCTGGCTTCTCTTAAAAAAAAGCAGGAGTATAATTTGAACAAGAAATCATATTTTAAAAAATATGAAGATCTAAAAAAATTTTTTTCCTCTTGCCTGGCAACAGACTTGCAGTCTCTTTCTCAATTAGGCTCTTCTCCTTTTTCTCTCCTCCACCCTCACACCCCCCCCCACGCACACACAGTGTATTTAAGATCTTACAGCCATGTGTGCTGAATTCAAGAAGGCTTGCCAGGATTGCTTTCACATGCCTCTTGGAAACATAATAGCACACATTTGCTGTTGCAAATTGAAATGAGTCTTCCAAGAGCCACACCCCTCTCCCCCCAGACCCCACCAGGCTCAGCCATCTGTGGCCTTTCAGGTTCAGACCCTCTGATCTCCCTCACCTAGGTCCGTTTCCTCTTTCCCAAAGTTTTTGAATCTTAGCTGGTATGTATGGGGAGGCATAAAGATCTACTTGGTACTACTTGGTTTCAAGTTTGATAAAGTAAATAATGACCCAGGAAATGCGAACCTTTAAAAGTTTATTACCTACCTGAGGAATGCCTCTCCTTCCGGTTCAAATGCAGTTTCTTTATAGGATTCTGAATTAGAAGATGTAATTGAAGTCATGATTTCTGAAATCTCAGCAGAGGCCTCTGACAGAGTAACACCAAATGCTTTGGGACTTCATCTGCCACTCCAGACTGAGACCACAGAGGAAGACAGACTAAGCTTAGAGACAAGGTGCTGCTTGAAACCAAATAGTCAGAGAGTGTTCCCCCAGTTCCTGCCCTTGAGGGGAAAATTAATTAATTCACCCTCAAATAGTAATTATAGCCTTGTTATGAATATTCTATGGTTCTCCATATCTGCCAGATGACCAGTTGACTGATGGGTAAAGAGCACGGTATTCTCAAACTCAGAAACGTTTCTGTGGTTTGTATATGCTCAACCCAGGGAGTGGTTCTATTAGAAATTGTGGTCCTGTTGGAGTGGGTGTGGCCTTGTTGGAGTAGGTGTGTCACTGTGAACATGGGCTCTAGCTATGTCCCAGCTGCCTGGAAGTCAGTATTCTACTGGCAACCTTCAGATGAAGATGTAGAACTCTCAGCTCTTCCTGCACCATGCCTGCCTGGATGCTGTCATGCCCCTACCTTGGTGATAATGAACTGAACCTCTGAACCTGTAAGCCAGCACCAATTAAATGTTGTTTTTATAAGACGTACATCAGTCATGGTGTCTGTTCACAGCAGTAAAACCCTAAGACAATTTCCAAAACAGGAGCTTGAATATATTTCATCTTATGATCAGAAGTGTTTGGTAACCTGAGCAGGACTTGGTATTGTATAGATTTATGTCTATTAAACCTACTTGTATTTTAAAATTATTCACTCATTTTATAAGCAAAAGCCGACATAACACAAAGTATCCTACAACCTTGGAGAAAAGTCTGGGTGACTACGGAAGGTAGGCCATTTACATCATCTGACCCCGACTCTAGGTAGGACCCGGCAGAATAGCCTCTTGTGGATTATAATGCGTTTAAACTCATCTCTGTAGCTATTTATGGGAGAAGCGTCAAGACGAAAGATCTGCAAATTTAACATGCTGATGCCACTTTCCCTTTGTGGCTTTGGTTCAAATCCAGAAACAACGAAGTTTTGTGGAAGCCAGGCAGGCGCGCAGGCGCAGAGCGTGGGAGCAGCCATCTTTGATTCGCTGTCTGGCTTTTGTCCTGGGGACCACATTGGTTTGCACACGCTGCTGCTCAACTCACCTGGCTGTCTAGTCTGAAGCTCGGGTTGTGTCTCCCCAGCAAAGAAGCAGCTGCATCTTGCTTAGTTAATTCAGCCAGTGACTTTCAGGTGCTTATAAAATCCGCACCCTTCTCCCATGGACCACTTTTTACATCATGGACTTTTACATCACAGGAGGTCGTGGAGGATTAGATCAGACAAGCCAGCATTGGGACACAGCCATCAGCAATGCCCTGCCAATTCTATATTCTAAAGCAGAGAGCTTGGGGTGCTGGAGATGACTAAACAAAGGACATAAATGTGGCTCGTTGATACCCCAGACATCAAAATGTCCCCAGAGTCACAATAAATCACACTTTTAATTGAGGACACTTTCTTCCAGGAGTCCCTAAGTGAAAGGCACTTTTCTCAGGGTCTTACAGCTTGGGGGATCCAGGGTGTGTCTCTTTAGATATTTAGAGTCAGATGACAGCAGGTTCTGAAGGTAGTAATTAAAGCAAACTCAGCTGACTTGACATTAAGGTGATAGATATCTGCTGGCTGCTTTAACTCGTCATTATCAACACACTTTAGTGAAAACCTAGCTTGGCTGTTCAGCGTAGTAACTAACAGACACTTACGGGATATTTAAATTTCACTCTAGAGCCTGGAGAGATGGCTCAGTGGTTAAGAGCACTGACTGTTCTTGCAGACGACCAAGGTTCAGTTCCCAGCACTCAAAAGGCAGCTCTCAACTGCCTGAAACTCCAATCCCAGGGATCTGACTCCCTCTGCTGGCCTCTTCAGGCACTGCATGCACAGGATGCAGAGATACATGCAAGCAAAAAACATTTGTACACAAAAATAAAAATAAAACTTTAATGAAATTAACACACACACTTCTACCACCGACCAGGCACCTAGTTAGTGAATGATTGTGCTGCATGCAGATGGAACTACTCTGTCCCTCCTGCATTATTTTATTTTTTTAGCTTGGTATGGTAGCATAGCCACTGGTTAGGTGAAGTGGAAACTTAAGGGTTCTCTGGAAAGTCAGGTGGTATGTTGCTGGGGCAAACATCTGAAGGAACATTTCATTAAAAGTGGACACAGGTGAAAGGCTAAGGCAGTCTCGTGGAGGAATGTTTCACAGAAGCAGACACAGGAGAGAGGATGTTCTGTTAAAGCGAGCACATAAAAAGACATGTGATAAAAGATTCCTTGCTAATGACACACGGTAGTTGAGATCCATTTGTCAGGACTCCATAGAGAGAAACACACCAAAAGAAAAAAACTCCTGGTTTGTTGCTACTTCCAAGGACTCAGGCTGATTAAATGCACATGTTGAGGCGAGACCTGTGCTAAGACAAGGCACGTGGAGGACACATGATGTTTGGAGGGTATAAATAGGACTCGACTGAGTGAGACAGATTTTGGCTTACTGGTACAGCTAGCTGTGCAACACTTGTGAGTCTTTACTTCCCCGAGAGAGAGAGACGCAGCTGAAAACTTATCCTGGAGTTCCTGTTGGCTCCTCCTGCTGACTCAAGCCGAGACTGAGGCCTGGCTGTCTCTGTCGGGTCATGTCATCGTGGTTGCTAACCTAACTCCACCAAACTGAACTGCTGGTGTATCCATGAAGTATTTGTAAATGGATTGAACTGCCTGCCAGTCTGTGAACTGAACTGCTGATTTCCAGATAGCACAGATGAAAGTTGCTCCAAAGAACCTTTCTAAACAGGTCCACTCCTCCATATCCTGTCTTTTTTACTACCTCTAGTGGGTGGTGGTTTAAAAAAAAAAAGGTTAACATGTTTGAAAACCATCATTAAAAATAAGATTTAAAAAAATTAAAGTTACAGTTAGAATTAGAAAGTGAATGTGTTTTTTTTGGGGGGGCAGACATTAATATGCCTACTAAGTACAATAACCCCCCCAAAATCTACTTGACGGTTGGTAACCTTACAGATTTATTTCAACCTTAGAGGTTGCCAAAGTTTACACTCACTAATTATTTATAAATATGTAGGCTACTTACTTAGCTCCATAAATGAGCTAATAGCATATAACAAGGTACACTAACAATAGAGAAATGTATAATAGATAGCTTTGTTTATAAATATGGTAGGAGGAGAAAAATGGAGTATGCAGCTAAGAAAAAAACCTTTTCAGTGGCCTCTCCATTTGTATATTCATGGGCATCTTGTGTAGGACTTGAATTGGTAAGGACAACTGCTGTGGGCTCGTGAGCACGATGGCCATATCCTGTTTGGAAGACAGCATTAAACAGAACTCCATCACAAACTCCAGCTCTTACATTCACCCCAACTCCACTTTTCTGGGGTTTCCTGAGTCTTTGCGGAAGGACGCTGACTAATAAGTATGTCCCATTTAGGGCTGAAAACTCACAGTTGCTTATTTGAATCCCCCTTACTAGCTATGCATCTTGGTTTCTTTGGAAAGTCAGTTGTGTCAGATGGCGTTTTGCTGGGGCAAACACAAGAAGGAGTGTTTTCCTGAAGTGGATACAGGTGAGAGGATGTTTTTGCTAGAGGAGATACATGAAGGAATCTTTTTCCTTAGCAGACACAGGTGAAAGGATGTTCTGCTAAAGCACACACATAAAAGGATGCAAGATGAAGGATTCTTCTCTAAGGACAACGCACATGTATTGGTCTGCCTTACATTTCCTAGCTGAGCACCGTTTGTCGTGACTCCATAGAGAGAAATGCTGGAGGTGTTCTGGCAGCTTCTTGCTGCTTTCTTGGACTTGGGCTGATTGGCAGAGTGCTGTCAGCTGATACAGACTCATGTGGAGTTTTACTAAGACAGACTCATGTGCTGAGGCCAGACCCATGGAGGACACATGAGGTTTGGAGGGAGTATAAATAGGACTCAGTGGACTGTGAGAGGAGCTTGCATAGTTAGCTTTGCAATGTGTCTTGGTCTCGAGTCTTCTCTGATCTTCACTTCATTGAGAGAGGCATGACAAAGGACTTCTCCTGGTGGTCACTCCCACTGACTCATGCTGATGTGGCTGAAGCCTGGCTGGTTGTTCCTGCTAGGTCCTGTCACCTCTGCTGCTATCCAGATACTCCTGAACTGGACTGCTGGTATATTTGCGAAGTGTTTGCGAGTGGATCAAACACAGTTTCTTTTTTTTTTTTTTTTTTTTTTTTTTTTTGGTTTTTTGAGACAGGGTTTCTCTGTATAGCCCTGACTATCCTGGAACTCGCTCTGTAGACCAGGCTGGTCTTGAACTCAGAAATCCGCCTGCCCCTGCCTCCCAAGTGCTAGGATTAAAGGTGTGCGCCACCACCGCCCGGCCAAACACAATTTCTGAACAGGTCCACTTCCCCCATATCCTAATAATCATTCTTTCTACTACCTCTGGGTAGTGGGTGAGAAGGGAGGTTGAAGACTTTAAGAAGCCATATTAAAAGCAGGGTTTAAAAATTAAAGCCTACACATCTCTGTACCACTGCCCACTGCAAATAAAAGCTTCTCTGACCACAGTGGAGAGTAGCTCAGGGCTGTGCCTAATAGCATAGATATTTAGAAGGCAGTTTGACAACATGACCATTTAGCAAAATAAGAATAGGTTATAAACCTATTAACAATAGGTTACAAATATAACCTAATAACAATAGGTTACAAAATAACAATAGGTTCTGTCCTAGGTCCCATGACTTCTCCAACCATGAGCTCTTGACCACTACAGTACCAGGTGTGAAATTTCCTCCTAAGAACCAGGACTCAAATGCCACCAGAAAGTGGTGCACAACAGTGCTATACCACTGGGCACATCTCTTGACTATGTCATTTACAGTCCAAATGTCTTTGAGTTCTGAGATCTCAAGGATATTTATAATTTCATATTCATCCATGTTTAGACCTTACAGAATTAGTGAGTAATTATTATACCAGCTTATGTTACATAAAACTACAAAGAGCAAAGGGGGGGGGGTGACTTGGTACAGAGCATCTCCATATAAATTGTGGCTGGGTTGAAGAGATGGCCTAAATCTGGCCAGACCTACAGTTAGCAAGATATTTAAGATAGAAACCAGTAAGTGCCCCCAGGGGAAAGCTCCAGGTAACTTTGTTGCTAATAAGTAACAAATGATCATAAGTAGGACACAATAGCCAATATCTTCACTAACTGCTGTCCTTTGACATTGGAATTTCTCAGTTTTTCTTCAAATACTTACCCTTCATTTAATTTCTTATATTCTCCAAATTAAAATTTTATTTAAATGACTCCACACAGAGCTAATAAAATGAGTCTGTGGACTGAGTGTCCTTTTTATCTTCTTTGAGGCAGAAGTCAACTTAGAATACTTGAAACCTGGCCACCAATCCCTTGGTTAATTTTTATTATTGTTTCTTTTCATTGGACTTTTGAGTAAATATTGGTCACATCAGCTTGATAGTGGTCCACCCAGGAAATAACCAGAGTGCATTCTTTCATATTATCCATTTGGCCCAGGTAGAGTCTTGTCAAGTCTGTCTAGACTAGTGTTACTTTGGCTAGAACAGCCATGGACACTGGCTTTTAGAACATAACCGAAAATCTTCTTCAACAACTGACAAGTAAAGTAGTTAAGTAGCTAGTTGTCTGACTTAGCATGATTCAGGAGAGTCACTCTGCCACGCACGTGTCCCTTGATGCCATCAAGACAGACTGCATCAGCCAGCATACTTATATTGTGCTGTGGTTAGTGGATGTTATAGATATTGCTTTGGAGGTAGATAACCAAATACAATTCTTGAATAGAGAATGCCCAAGATGTCCTTGCAGAGCCTACAAACCCCTTGAACTTCATATTTTGTGAGAAATCAGGGACAAGGGCATATCCAGGAAAATAAATTTGTAATTCATTTCATTTCTGTCCCCCTTCCTCCTTCTCTTCTTCTCTTCCTCTCCCCCTCTCCCTCCTCTTTCTCTTCTTCCTACTCTTCCTCCTCTTCTCCCTCCTGCTCATCATCTCCCTCCTCCTCTCTGTACTCGTTCCTCCTCCTCCAATCATTATCATCATCCATCACCTCCTGTCCCCCTCCTCCTTCTGTTCTTCTTTCTTCTCCTCCTCTTCCCCTCCTTTCCCACCTCTTTTTCCTCATCTTCCTCCTCATCTTCCTCCTCCTCTTCTTCCTCATCTTCCTTATCCTCTCTGTCCTGCTAATCATCTCCTTCTTCCTCTCCCTCCTCCTCCTGCTCCTCCTCCAAACATTATCAACATCCTCCTCTCTTTCCATTCTCTCCTCTTTCTGTTTCTCCTTTCTTTCCTCCCCCATCAGACAATCCTCTTCCTTTCTTCTCACCTTGTCTTCATCTTTTCCCCTTGCTAGCACAATGACAAAGTGTTCTCAAAGTTCTGAAAAACAAGACACAATATCAAATGGTTGTCAGAGCAATTGTTATAACCATTCATTCATTCATTTATATGTATCTGAGTGTTTGCCTACATGCATGTGTGCACACCATGTACATGTCATTCCTGTGTAGGGTAGGAGAGGTCATTGGATCCCCTGGAACTGGAGTTGTAAGTGGCCATGAGCAACACACAGGTGCTGAGAACAGACGCTGGGTCCCTGCCGTGGCATAAATGTTCTTCAACCACTGAGCCATTTCTCTAGCCCTCAAAGAGATGGTTCTAAAATGATATCTCAAGGGTATCCAAGTGTCATATTGGATACTGTCATACATGTAGCCCCCACACTTTATCCCTCCAGGCTCATCATAAAGTTCAGGGTGGGCTTACTGGAGGATGCTGCTAACTCTGGTATGTTCTGCTCTGACAGCTCAGAACTGTGAAGCTAGCTGCTGGGGTCTGTGTCAGTTATAGTCAACCACCTGTATTGGTCCACACACACTGGTGCTCCTAACACCAAACCATTCATCAAAGGGGGAAGGGTAGTTGTAGTGCTCAGCTCATGAGCCCAGTGCAATCACAGTTCTGTCTGTATCTCAACCTTCCGAGAGCTGAGATCACTATGGACAACACAATTAACTCATCTCAGCATGCTTCAAGTCAGGACTGAAAAATAACCTCCAAGCGTGTGTGTTCCGGGGCTCACAGCCTCCAAATACGATATGTAGACTCAGAGAGGTACAGAAGGACAAAACACTTGAGTGGGAGAAGGGGCAGGCTGAGATGAGCTTGGAAAGAGAAGTGTGTAGTGTTCGTCCAGCCAAAGGATGGACAGGGTCCATGCTCAGCCTGTGTGTGCCCAGCCTGGCATGTTGCATGTGCTCTATTTCCTAGGCATAGCTCAACCCAGTGACCTTTCCAGAAGCCTTTGTCTTCTCCACAGCCCATGAAGATCTCTAGAATTTCTCATCATTGTGAGCAATTTAAGGGCAGCTGTTTTCATTTGATTTATAAATGCAGGGCCCATCAAAATGGAACCTAGAGTGTCTTTTGGGGGATGAGGTAATATTGGAAGTGGCTGGTGGATAGGTTTTCCTGTCTTGTTAGTGGAGATATAGATTTATACAAGTCCTCCGCAGCTGAGCCGTGAGCGGCAAAGCAGTTACAGTGACTTCTCCGGAGAAAGTGGGAAGAAAGTGGAGACAGACGAGTAAGTTCCAGCCGTGTTTGCAGTGAATGTTTAAAACAAATGTGTCCATATGAAGATTTTTCTAAAAGGACCTTCGGGCTCGGCTGTGCTGTTTGCTGTATGCTCTTGTGTTCTCACTTCCACAGATGAAACGCCTCTTGATTAAAATGCTGAAAGATGTAATGCGTGCAGTGGTTTTCACACAGCAATGTGTGTCCAGGCAAGAGTATGGCTGCACTCACTCCCTCCACAGGAGATGGCAGGTCCTGGGGCCCATGCCCAGTCTGGGAAGGGCCTGAGATTTCTAACACGGCCCTGGCTGGTGCTGAAGCTGTTTCAGGGAGCTCTTGGATCCAGTAGAATTCTTTTGTTCTGGGGATAAGGGGCCTCAATTCAGAAAGAAACCATTTCATTCATTTTCCTTCATAAACAATTTGTGGTTATTGTGCCTGTTGTGCCCAGAAATGGGTCTAGTCCCAGGCAGGTAGGCATTAGGAAGTTCTGTGCAGTCTCCGGTCTTATTTATTTTTAAGGTTTTTATTTTTTTAAGATTTATTTATTTATTATATGTAAATACACTGTGGATGTCTTCAGACACTCCAGAAGAGGACATCGGAACTCATTACAGATAGTTGTGAGCCACCACATGGTTTTGAACTCAGCTAGGATTTGAACTCAGGACCTTCGGGAGAGCAGTCAGTGCTCTTAACCGCTGAGCCATCTCTCGCAGTCTCTGTTCTAATGGAGAGCTTGCTCAACTGAAGAAAGAAGAGGAGATTAAGTAAAGAAGATGACACATTTCTAGAAAAGCTAAAACAGGAATGTTAAAGAGGGTGGGGCAGGAATCTCACTACAGCGGTAGTTGTTGAGGTGACCCTGAAGAGGTGACGTTTGTTTTGCTCGCGTGTGTGCGCAGGCACATAGGCACACATGGATATGCGGAGGCCAGAGCTCAATGCCAGGTGTCACTCTCTACCTTAATTTATGAGGCTGGGTCTAGTACTGAGCTTGAAGCTCACTGATTGGCCAGGCTAGCTGTCTGTCTCACAGATGCTAGGGATTCACCCATGCCCGCCCCATAATGACTCTTCCACCTGCAATGATGTAGTTACAGTTGTGCACCCACATTTGGCTTTTACACGGGAACTGAGGTCCAAACTCAGGTCTTCATGTTTGTGTAGCAGGTTCCCTACACACTGAACCTTCCCTAGCCATTCACATCTTCCATCTTTATCATTTATGGTTTTTGTAATGAATATGATATTGTTGGACATCAGTCATGTCCAACAAGTGTTGGAAGTACATATACACTGTATAGAGCTGTACTTGGCTACTTAACACATGTATCATCTGATGAAGTGGTTGGTTTCAGGGTGAGACCACAGGGCATCATTCTTTTATGTTTTAAAGAATACAATGTATTGTTATTAACTGTAGCCATTCTGCTGTGCGCTAGATTCCTTGGAACGTATTTTAAAGAATACAGTAGATAGTTATTAACCTAGCCATTCTACTGCAAACTAGATTCCTTGGAACTTATTCCTCCTAACAGTAACC
This sequence comes from Tokudaia tokunoshimensis, assembly GCA_036184795.1. NCBI lineage: Eukaryota > Metazoa > Chordata > Mammalia > Rodentia > Muridae > Tokudaia > Tokudaia tokunoshimensis. The sequence continues at coordinate 4,685,115 of BTHU01000022.1, forward strand.
GTGCATCTATGGCCTAATGTCTCCCTGTCCCAAACACCTCTAATGGGTAAATAGTTCTGGGCAGAGAAGAGAGAAAATTCTTAAAGCGTAAGACAAAACAAATATTAAACACCTAAAAGGGATAGCAACAGATGAAAAGAAGTTTATGATCATTTTAATTAATAGAGAAATAGTGATTATTAACTATTTTCTAAACAAGTAATCAGTAACTGAGAAATATCCAGGTGGCCGTGCTACAGTGAGCAGAGAGGTGACTCTGAGCCAAACCAAGAGCTCTAGATTTTGTCCTTGGTGACAGTTTTGGAAGTTGGACGTTCGGGGTTCCACAGTTCACCTCCTGTCCATTCGAGGTTCCCGATTCTTCCCACCAGAGTAAATGCCACACCCATAAGATGCAAATTAAATGCAGCACCAATAAAACAGCCACTTCTCCAAGCAAAGTCAGGACACTGGGGCTCTCAAAATCTGCTAAAGTAAATGAAATAAATCCTTAAAAACAATCCTCCCCACATCTGAAACACTCTTCAAGAGGGCATCGGAACACTGGCCAGAGATGTTAATTAGCAAATAAAATTTACTATGCTTTTTTGCCAAATGTGTTTTCTTTTCCTTGAGAGGCAAGGAAACAGCTCCCAGCTCTTGGGAGAGAAACAAAAGCTTCACAATGCTTGCTCCACTATCAGCCATGAAAGTGTTGCATCAGAATCCCTTAAACAAGCTCTCCTCTAACTCTTATTCTGTGGCCAGCGAGTTCACAGCAGAACGTACTTCCCTTGGTATATACATCTGTAAGCGACAACTAAATCCATGATCGATTTCCCACACCCAAGTTCCTACTCTTGGGCAAAGGTATCATTTACACTCATGTTAAAGCATTTATAGAACTACTTGTTTGTTTCTCTGTGTGTGTGCATTCATGTTATTGCTTAGATGTATGCATGCCTGCACACATGTGTATGTGCTAATGGAGGTCAGAGGTTAAGGTTGGGTGTCTGCTGTGTTGTATTGTTTGAAGTTTTACAGAACCTGTACCTCACCAGCTCAGCTAGGCTGGCTGGGCAGAGACGTCAGAGTCTGTCTGTCTCCTGGGCACTGGGATTAGAAGTGTGCTCTGCTGCAAGAGGCTTCTATTGACTGCTGGAGATTTGAACTCAACGTCTAATGCTTTGCACACATGCCTTGCTTACTAAGCCAATTCCACTGTCCACTTGTAGAACTACTTTTAAGTGGTTATCATGTTTCTTTTCAGTTTCTTGGTGTTTTTATTTTCAGCTGACACTATTATGATCTAAAGAAGAGGCTCAAAAACTTAGTGCATAAACTATCAACATTTTTTAATTAAGAAAAGATTTATTTAATATTATTTTTCTGTGTATGGGTGTCTTGGTAGCATGTTTGTATGTGTACCACATGCATGCAGTGCCCAAAGGGGCCAGAAGAGGGCATCAGATTCCCTGGAACTGAGTTACAAGTAGTTGTAGGCTGTGCTGTGGCAGCTGGGGAGCCAGTGCTCTTAACCCGGGAACCACCTCTCCAGCCCCTTCTAGTAACAATGTTTAAACATGCCCAATGACTAAGCCAATGGTTGAATCAGAGTTGCGCTATATGTTACCATGCAAATGTCTTTACTGGAGACTAATTGACTCAGGCACACCTGGTGATTAATCATTCACAGTATGAGAAAGTGATGAAATGAATAAAGTCATTGTTATAAGGGACCCTATTCTTTGGTGGAAGCAACAGATAAGTAAACACATTCTGCCAGGTGTCCAGTAGCACACGGAAGAGAGTAGTCTAAGTAGTTGGGGAAAGAAGGGGGTGTGGTGCGAAGTTTCTCGGAGTGCAGAGTGCAGTCTGTGTTAGTGATGCTTGTTTATTTTCTATAGCTTTACAAAACATTTTATGATGTATAATGGGATCTTTTGGATCTATGAATTTGTTGTGAAATGGCAATATTGAGTTCACACAACTGTCATATTTTCTGTACTTGTGTGGAATTGGCACAGGAACTGACCCTTGGGTGGAGTCATAGAGACCTGACAGGGGAGAAGGAAGCACTTGTCCCCAAAACAAGCAAAGTTCCAAAAGAAGATGGGGAAACAGGAAGGTCCAGACCGGCTAACGCTTTAGGCTACTTAAACTCTGGATTTAATTCAGAGAAGTTAGAAGCCTCTGACAGATTCAGGACAGGGCAGTGGAGACGCCTACTGTGACCTCAAAAGCATGAAGGCTCCTGTCACCATTACCCCCATTCCCCTGAAGGAGAAGCAAAGACAGGGAGATCAGGAGACTGAAGCAGTAAACTTGGCAAGAAGTGATGGGAGCAATGAAGAAACCGATATGTGGCCAGACTGAGTATATCCCAAAGACAGAGCCAAGAGCAATAGATAACATGGAAAAAGATCCTCGAGGAAGAGGAGCCAAGAAGATGTCAAGGATCTGGACGGAAACAAGAGGACGGATGAGGCTGTCTTCTGTAGACACGGAGAACAAGGAAAGGTCAAGTCTGAACTAGATAGTTAGTCAGCCACTCAGATTCGACGAGATCAGGTTTAAAGCATTAGTCATCGACCTAACAAGGCAGGTGGATAAACAAATCTCAAGTCCGGGAGGATAGCCCAGGCTGCACCCAGACATTTGGGAGCCGTCTGTGTGGTAGGGGCATTTACTAGACGAGATTAAATGACCATTCTGCCTAGATGGAGAAGGAAGGAGAAATGAAGGCTGGGCTCTGGAGAGCACCAGCGTTTGGAGGTTCAAAGAATAAGAAGAATCTAATAAAATTTACAGGAAGGAGCAGGCAGCGACAAGAGAAGGAAGCCAGGAACAAACGGTGCTGCCACTAAGCAAGGAGAATCACAAGGAGGCGGAGCAACTGGTACACATCAGTCGGACAGATCAAGAGAGCAAAGGACCAAGATGTGAATGCTGGATCCAATGGGCAGGTGTTTTAACAGAGAGTCGGGCAAAATCTGATGGGACTATATCCAAGGGACACCCAGAAAAACACAAGATGGAGGCAAGGAGTGGGGGAAGCCATGTTGGATTATCTCTAAGATGTTATAAGAAAGTCAATGGGGATGTTAGTGGGTTTAGGAAAACTATTTTAAGAATTTCCAGTACAGAATAAGAAGGCAAGTAGTGGGAGGGGAGGGGATGTCAACAAAGAAGAGGGCACAATGTCAAGGGGCAATAAAGAAATGACGTTGGGGTAGCTTGTCTCTCAGAGAGCTGCGGGGATCTATGGCTTGAGACTGGGATAGAAAAGAAAAGGTCAAGAGATGAACATGGGCCACCTGACACTGAGACTTTCTATAAGGGGTACAGTTAACAGAACTGATGTGGTCAAGGGACAGTTGGATCTTTTGAGAGGGTAACGGAGGTGGGGTAGTGTAGAAGTGCTGAGGAGGTTTAAAAAAAAAAACATGAAGGGAGATGGAAAGCTGAATTATTAGAAGGGAGACATGGACATTGAAACCCTCACGAGCCGTAAAAGGAGCTGCGGTGGAAAGAAGGCAGACACACTAAACTCAGGAAACGAAGCCGCTACGGGTCTGCAGACAGCCGTTCTCGGAGAGAGGGGGATGCGGATACAAAGACTCCTACAGCGAAGCTCAGATGAACTGGGGGGAGGGGCTGCTGGAGGAAGGAATTTACAAAATTGGGATGCTAATATGCTACAAAAGGACACTTTGTTACAGAATGAGAGCTGAACCCAAGAGAGAACATCCTCTTACCCACCCTACCTGGGAATAGGTACAGAGGATGATAAGATTGTCTTGTCAATGAGTATGGTTGGAAATAAATGCAAACACACTACAGGTACGTATTTGGGGATTGCAAATAAATGTAACAAGAAGGCACATTCACAAACACAGAAATCTGTGTAAACAGTGAGGCTCAACCTCAGCTTGGGAGGCTGGCACTTTGAGGGTTCTGCTGAGAGCCTTGACTTTCAGAGGGCACAGCAGAGGTGCTTGGGAAGTTCCAGAAGACATGGTGGTGAGAGGGCTGTGCTTGGAGTCTGTCTGTGCTAGTCACTTATCTGTGGCTGTGACAAAACACCAGGACCAATGACAGCTTACAGAAGAAAGAGTTTATTCTGGGCTCCTGGTTCCAGATGGAGAGATTCCATTCATCTAGGGAAAGGCACGGCGTGCAGGCAGAAGCCGAGAAGCAGGAAGCTGAAGCATTACATTTCAGTTTCACACAGGAAGCAGAGAGAGAGACAGAGTCAGGGGCAGAGACAGAGAGAGACAGAGAGAGCTAGAGAGACAGAGAGAAACAGAGACAGAGAAAGACAGAGATAGAGAGACATAGAGAGACACAGAGACAGAGAGACACAGAGACAGAGAGATACACAGAGAGAGACAGAGACACACAGAAACAGAGACACACAGAGAGACATAGAGAGACAGAGACACACAGAGAGACAGAGACAGAGAGGCAAAGAGACAGATATACCAAGGGGAGTTATGAAGAGAAAGAGAGAAAAGGAGGGAGAGGGAGAACAGGAGGTGGGTCAGGACTCAGGACTACAAACCTTGAAGGGCCTCTCCAGTGACACACTTCCTCTAGCAAGGCTGCAGCTCCTGAAGATTCCATAACCTACCCAACCACGCCACCCCCATAGACCAAGTGTTCAAATACCTGAGCCCATGGGTGACATTCCTTATCCAAGCCACCGAACTATCAAAGGAGAATGCGGTGTGGTCAGATTAGGAACATGAAGGATGTTATGCGAATGTGAGGTCAGTGCTGAGGGCTGGTGGGATTCTGGACATGTCTGTGGTCAGTGGAATGGTCTTTGGGGAAGGAAGAAAACCTGATTCAAGATTTGCTTGTTTTCACTTTTGTGTACAAACCTACTATACCCCCTTCTTCCTTAGCCTTCCTTCTTGATTTTGTAACACTAGAATCCCTGGAATTTCCAGAATGGCAGAGGCAGAAAAGAGGAATTCAGAGATTAGAGACTGGGCAGAGCAGAGACCAGGTCTGTGGGGCCATGTTAGTCCAGCCTGGGGCTGTAACCAATCCCCTCCTCTGATCTATGATCTATGAAGCTGGAAGAATAACTGTCACCTTGCTGTCAGCGTCTTAGGCTCTGTGAGCCTCCTGCTGGGAAAACCAGAGTTTGAAGGAGAATCAGTTTGGGTGGCCCAGCATGTCCACAAAGGCAGCCACTTGACTTGGCAGTCTCTGAGGTAGGAGACCATAAAGGGACGGGGCTGGGGGATGGTACAGGCTTGACTTCTGTTCTCTCACTTACCACCATATCCAAATGGGTTGGGGGATTCCTGAGAGTTTGACCTACAAACATGTAAGGAGGATCTGATCATTTCTTAGGCTGTCTGGCATTACTTGGGCCTGAACCAGCATTTTCTTCCCTATGGTTATGGTAGTCAGTTCCCATGAGTCTTTATAATCCAGTTTTAACACAATAGTGAGAGTAAAATTTCTGAACATGATTAATTGTATTTGCCCTCTGCTAAAAAAATCAAAAAACAAAAAACAAACAAACAAACAAACAAAAAGACAAAAACAGAAAAATATGATGGACCCCTGATCCTCATGGTGTGTGTGTGTGTGTGTGTGTGTGTGTGTGTGTCTGTGTGTGTCTGTGTGTGTCTGTGTGTGTGCATCTGTGTGTGTGTGTCTGTGTGTACATGTGTGTATGTATGGATATGTATGTATATGCATGTGTGTGTGCATGTATGGATATGTGTGTATATGCATGTGTGTGCATGTGTGTGTATTGTGTGTGTGCATGTATATGTGTGTGCACACATACTGTACATGTGCACATGTGTGGGTGCATATGCACAGGTATGTCTGTGTGTGCATGTATGTGCATGTGTGCATATGTGTCTATGTGTGTGTGTGTGTGTGTGTGTGTCTGTGTGTGTGTGTCTGTGTGTGTGTCTGTGTGTGTTTCAGGAGAGGACACTGACATCTTCCTCTATCTCTGTAGGCAGGGTCTCTCACTGAACTTGTAGCTAGGCTGCCAGCCAGCAAGGCCCCAGGATCCTCTTATTTCCACACTCCTCCCCAATAGCACGAGAGAGAGTTAAAGGCTTCTGGTGGAGGCTTTTTCTTGTTTCAGGTTCCTTCTTCATAAAAGACCCAGGTTGTGTCACATTGACAAAAACTGACCAGGACAACCAGCTCCTTTCATCCTTGAGTCTTTGCCTAAGGGATCCTCCTAATGAAGTCCTCTGTGTAATCGTTGAGCTCATGTCCTCCTTATCTTTCTAGGGCTTATGATCTTACCCAGATTTATTCTCTTTTTACATTTCTATGGCATTGAAATTCCTCTATGATCTTCCCCACTTACTTGTCTATTACCTGTCTAGCTCAACTAGAATATATGGTCCATGGCAGCAGGGATGTTTGTTTGTTTGTTTGTAAAAACTTCTAGGAGCACAATCTGACCGAGTTGAGTATGTAGAGAATGTTCTGAGATAGTTAGAATGTATGATGGTCTATATTGCTGGCAGTTTCTGTCTGACCAAAGGTCAGGTTAATTGACTTGTATTCTTGAGGTCTGTATATCTCAGGGATGGAGAGAAGGCACGCAGGTAAAAATGATTTCCGCTCTTCTAGAGTTCCAGTATCTTCACTGGGCAACTCACAATCACCTGTAAGTCTAGGGACATGACACTTTCTTCTGGAGTCCACAGCCACCTGCACACAGTTTCTCTGTCCCTCTCTGCCTCTCTCTGTCTCTGTCTTCCCCTCTCTCTCTTTCTCTCTCTCTCTCTCTCTCTCTCTCTCTCTCTCTCTCTCTCTCTCTCTCTCTCTCCTTTCCTCCCTCCCTCTCTCTCTCTCTCTCTCATGCACATAAAATAGGTATAAATGAATGAATATACACAACTTATTTTTAAATGTATTTTTAAAATATTCATGCATTTTAGTACATGCAAGTCCTTAAATAAACCAGTCACTGTAGCATTAAGGAATAACAGTGGGACTAACTCACACAGAATGTCTGATTTGTTGTATTACGGGAGACAGATGCACGACATGAGGATGACCTTTTGCACTAATAGATGGAGGAAAATGAAAGCCTTTGATTATTCTGTTCTTTCCCTAGCCCTGGAATTTAGGACATGACAGAAAGTTTCCCATTCTCCCCAAGTCCCTGGCAAAAATGTTGATTGCCTAGGCATCAAGTGAGGCCCTCCACTTTGTTGCAGGATGGGTAATCTTAGCTGACTGAGGTTGTGTGTGCGCATGCGTGTGTGCACAAGTGTGTGTCATGTGTGTATGAGTGTCCTATTGTGTGTGCATGAGTTTGTGTTTGAGTGTGTATTGATGTGCATGAGTCTCTCTCTCTCTCTCTCTCTCTCTCTCTCTCTCTCTCTCTCTCTCTCTTTCTGTGCATGTGTGTATGTGTGTGTGTATGTGTGTGTGTGTGTGTGTGTGTGTGTCTGTCTGTCTGTCTGTCTGTGTGTTTGTGTTATGTCTATCTGGGTATACATGCACCTTAGCTCATTCATTCATATGGCACTAGAAGCAACCATTGTATATTACAGCTGCTTAGTTGGCCTCCAAGTAAATGAGTTTATTTAGATGTCTAGAAATGAAACTGCCTTGTTGATGCTGGAGAGCTGGCTGCAGTCCTTGGAGACCCAAGGTCTCGCCAGTGCCAGGTCTGTATGTGAATTGAGGGAGTGGACAGCATAAGCAATACTTTAAATGAAGCTAACACAGCTAACAGATTTTTTAAAGTCCATTTATTTTTGGAAGTCCTTAAGATTCTCCATCATAGATGTTTCTATATTCTTTCAGTTTGCTCATTATGTAGTGTCATTCTGGGCATACGATTCACTGTGTCTCTCAACACTGCTGCATAGCCCCCGAGGCTTTTGCATTCTCTGATCAAATATGTTTTCCTCTGCAGAGTCCCTGGGTTCAGAGAGTGGCTCCCTGCAAAGTGGTCCTGTTGGTGACTTGGTAATCCTTATGTCAGAGCCACACAGGGAATGTAATGCAGGGCAGGGACCAAATCCTCACACAGAGGATCCCTAAGAGAATTATTTAAGTAAGACCTTGTAATGATTTGTTTTAGAAGAAGATCAAGTTTTCCATTCTAGTGGGAAAATAATGTTCTACATTTTTCACATCTGCTTGACAATGCCCCTCCAGACCACTAGACAGCAGCGTGTCGAGGGATGGGGATTGGGTGTGCCTCCGAGCCATGGTCTGGTTTGACTGCTTCTGCCTCTGACCAGATGCCTCTTTGGCCCATTTATGAATGGGAACAAATTCTTCTCTCTTGGGGATTCATGTCAATCTTTACAGTAAAGGCTGGTCTTCATGAGGTCTCTATTACATGGGAACTTGGTGGTGACTGACGACCCCTGTCATGTGACCACTGTGAACATGAAGTCTCTCTTTAGTCCATGATGTAGTTACAAAGAACCTTTTCTAGTTCCATAGAGAAACTTGCTCTTATGGAGAGCTGGATACCAATTGGGCACAGACCTTCCCATTAAAAAGAAAGAGGAGAGAGACAGAAAGAGACAGAGAGAGAGAGAGAGAGAGAGAGAGAGAGAGAGAGAGACAGAGAGACAGAGAGAGTGAGAGACAGACAGACAGACAGAGACAGAGATAGAGACAGAGACAGAGAGCACAAAACCAAATATGGAATCTACTCAAGGACACACTTTCTCCACTCAGTTGGATATACTTCAAAATTCGGATTCACTGTTTATCTGCTAGCCACACTTATTTAAAATCAAAATATCTCCACAACATTTTTTCAGTGCCTTAGAGGGAAATGAGAAGGTCCTTGCTTCTCCTAGTCGGTTTTAGAAAACTTCTCCCTGAAGAACCATCATTCACAACCTGTCCTTCCGTGCTGATTCGAATGAGAATGCTCCCCCCCCCACACACAAACACATATACTTGAATACTTGGTCCCCAGTTGGTGGACCAGTTTGGGAAGGGTTAGGAGGTGTGGCCTTGTTGGATGAAGTGTGTCCCTGTGGATGGGTTGTCAGGTTTCAAAAGTCCACTCCTGACATAGTTTCTGTTTCTCTCTTTCTCCCTCTCCCCCACCCATCTCTTTCCCCCTTTCTGCCTACTACTTATGGGTCAAGATGTAAAGCTCTCAGCTTTTGTTCTAGTCCCATGCCTGTCTGGTGATCATGGACTAACGTTTTAAAACTATAAGTCAGCTCCCAATTAAATGCTTTTCTTTGTAACCATTGTCTTTGTCATGAGATCTCCTCACAGCAATAGAATAGTGGCTAAGACACCTTTCTTCAGCAGTTGGTTTATCATGGGAGGAAAACTACCAAGGTCCCATGGCAGGGATCCACTCTGCGGGCCAACAGATTCAGGGAACTCATGTTTTAAGGCATTTGCAAGAGGAAAATTATTTACAAATGTTTGGCAACCAAAGGTCTGTGTATCTCTTTGTTACTTTCAAAGGCAAATTGGACTAGTAAAAAGGCCCATGGTTGGGACAATAGAAAGTCACTATTTAGCCTCATATTTGTGAAGAACTCTGTGCCCAGAGATGGCCGGAGAGATGGCTCAATGATTACCAGCACTGGCTGTTCTTCCAGAAGACCCAGGTTCAATTCTCAGAAACCTCAAGGCAGTTCACAAGGATGTGCGATTCCAGTTCTAGGGGATTCAACACCCACCTCTGACTTCCAAAGGCACCAAGCATCCAAGTGGTACACGTACATATATGCAGATAAAACACCCATACACATAAAATAAAATAAAATAAAAATTGTTAAAGGTTCAGGCTGATGAAGGGGCTCTGTAGTCAGAAACACTGACTGGCTGGGGCTATAGAGTGGTGCTCCATCCAAAGAGAAGTTGGAAAAGCTGCTTATGGGGGTGTCCCTGTGTTGACTGGGTATTCTGAGCAGCTTTCTCTGTATATAGACAAAACTGAGGACTATCTTGGGTATGTGTCTCTTTGGTCATGTAAAAGAACAGGGTTCATTAGAAGATGTGAGAAATGCAACTCTTTTATTTAAGTTTGAGACCAAAGTGAAAGGGATTCATCCTTCACTTAATGCAATATTATGGAAAGCCACTGAGTAAAGTGATCTCTGTTTCTCTGGGAAATCTGCTTCTTGGCATCCCAGAACTCCAAATTCCCCATTTCTCTTTCTATGTGGCAAAGTCTTGGACTGAGAAGAAGCAGCCGCAGCCTCATTCATCAGACAAGCATTTTTTAACTTATTTTTTTTAATTTAAAATTTAATTGATTAATTAATTAATTAATATGTGGGGGGTAGTATTGCTTGGTATACATACACCATAACACATGTGTGGATTTCAGAAGAGAACTTCCAGAAATCAATACACTCTCTTTCTACTATGTGTGGAACCCAGGGATCAAACTCAAGTTGTCAGGCTTGGCAACAAGCCCCTTTTTCTATTTAGCCATCTTGCCAGCCTGAGAAGCATATCTTTAAGCCCTGATTTTGCAGCCTGACAGATCAGTGAAAGTACTTAGGAATCCCTTCTTAATTGCAGTTAGGATGAGCCTGGGTTGGATCATGAGCTGGGGCTTATCGTATAAGCTTTCTTTTCATGTCTTCCCCTGACTTTTTTGGTAGCTGAATTGAGACAAATACTCTGGCTTCCGTGAATCTGAATTGAAGGCTCTGTGATCTTCAATATACAAGGTCCATCAATCACTGACTCCAGAGGTCATGTATAAGCCTGCAAAGAGTCAGGAGACGCTCTGGAGGCTGTGAGTCAGGAGAAGGAAGGCCCATAGCTGGTCCCAATGCCAAGGTCTCCCTCCCTCTGCTGGCCCACTGTACCAAGCCTGCCTCACCACTAGTGTTTCTTCTGGGCGTCCACACTCATTCCATTCCTATTGCAGAGATTCACTGTGCTCAGTCCTTCTCAGAAGCATCGAGAAACGCTGAGGACGAGTCTTTGATTTGGATCAGTGACTAACCCTGAGCCTAGTTACAAATACCTAATTCCTAAAGCCCAGAAACAGCATCCCCAAGAGAAAGAATCACGTCCTTGTCAATTGTTCCTCCACTCTGACCTTCAGGCTGCCTTATAATCCTTCATCCTTTGGAACCGGGAAGAACTCAGAAGGTTTTAGAGCCAGGAAGGAAGATTCCAGATAGAAGATTCTGGCCTCGGACCTCCCTCATGAATGATCGACAAAGAGGAAATGCTCTGAGTGGGAATGTTCAGCTGAACGTTCAGAAGCAGCAGGCATGGGGGTGGGGCGGCTTTGGTTTCTACCAAGGTCCTTAGTGACAGCATCAGTGCTCATCTGCTAGCCACACTCCAGAGTACCAAGGGGCGGGGGAGGGATTAAACTACTGGCTTCCGGTCATGTGAGCACCCAGGACGTCCTCCAATGGCCATAGCAGACATGGATATAAGCCTCAGAAGTATGGAGCCCTGCAACATTAAGCAGGCTTCTGAATCTCTCTAGTACAGTTTCCCCCTTTACAGAAAGCATGGATTTGTAGACTCTGGGACCCTTTTGAGTGGCCAAGAGCATGCTTTAGGTTTCTACAAGCCATCCTTCACAAAGGAAGAGATACTGTGAAGAAAACACTAAACCAGGAGCCCTTGGGTGAGCTAACTGTGTGACCAGGGACATATGCAGGACCCAGGCTTTATCCTTGATGAGATGAGGGTCTGGTCACCTTTAAGATCTCCTGCGGCTTGGACAGCTGACCAACCATGTAGAACACTATGTTTCTGACTGCACTAGGTATAGCAACACCCACTGCGTTGTTCCTCTTTACAGTATAATGGCAACTTTGGCTGTCACGTTAGATCCCCACAGGTCCCCTCATTGCAGGATCCCAGGGCCAGTCTAGAGCCACTGTCTTCTCAGAGGAACCACTGTGCACACAAATCTTTGGATACCCCCAGGAAGTGTGGAATCTCAACCTTAACCTATTTTCTCAAGAAGAGCAAAAGGAGCTGGGGCATTTAGCCCCCCGCTTGCTTCTTTGCAGAGAGCTCTTGTAACTGTCTGATGATGCATGTCTCTTTCAGGAGAAATGCTCCCTTGGACCATTCCTAATATATCTGTATGACAGGCGCCATCTTTACGAACTAAAGTTTCTATCAATCTCATTGTGTCCTCACCATGACCCCAGAAGCTGGTCTCCCCCACCCCTCCTCTTCTCAGAGAAGGAATTAAAGCTTGAGCTGAAGGGAGGGGCCAGATCATGGTGCGACCCTTAGTGCACAGGCAAAGCCAGGCTCTCTTCTTAGCCTGGGTTTTCTTCACACCACGAAGGCTGCGGTCATAACAGCCTACAAAAGTCCTGTGAAAACGTCCATATGAAATATAGGCCCTGTAACAGGTCTGTTTACTTCTGACCGTGGAAAGATTTTTAGGGCCGTGGCTCCCCAACCCCCCTCCTCTTTTAAAGACCCTATGAAGAAATATGTGTATCTACAGTACCTCTTCTGGGGCCCCTGGAAGGAATCCAAAGCTGTCACTGTGTTTTCCATCTGGATCCAGTTCAAGAATCTCTTCACTGCTTACTGTAGCCTGGAGGTCGCAGGCAGAGCTCTGTGAAGTGCTTCTGACAGGTTGACTCTGCAGGGAAGCAGCGCTGTGCTAGTCTGCATCTGGAAAAGGCACGGTGAGCATGCAGGCACGTCTCTCTACATACCAACCAGAAGACAGGAAGGTGGCCTCTGATGAGACCAACCCCTTGAAGCACATAATGCTGGTCTATCAAAGAATTTTAAGTTGTAATCAGTTAATAAAAATTTAAAAAACCTAATTCATCTCATAAAAAGCCAAACCAACCAACCAAACAACAAACACAAAACCCTTAATTTTCCTGAAACAGCCATTGGTTTAAACAGTCACTGGTTTTAAAACCAGCAGTGAAAGGAAATATTTGAATTTCCAAAAGAAGGCTGGGGACAGACCTTGGTCCCTGACTCTCAGCTGTCCATGGATTTATAAACTTTGAGAAAAACAAAACCTAACCAAGAAGCCAATGAGATTATAGACATCAAGCTTTTCTGGAACTTCAGAAAATCTGTGTTTCCAATAGAGACTGTTGTTCCTAGTTTTCTCTAGAAATGACCCAAGAAGTAGAGAAGAAGAAGTCTGGACCTTCATATGTGAGTGAACCCAAGCTCCAGTCAGTTGTACTGACTGGTTTTGTGTGTCAACTTGACACAGGCTGGTGTTATCACAGAGAAAGGAGCTTCAAGTGAAGAAATGCCTCCATGAGATCCAGCTGTAAGGCATTTTCTCAATTAGTGATCAAGGGGGGAAGGCCCCTTGTGGGTGGTGCCATCCCTGGGCTGGTAGTCTTGGGGTCTATAAGAGAGCAGGCTGAGCAAGCCAGGGGAAGCAAGCCAGTAAGTAACATCCCTCCATGGCCTCTGCATCAGCTCCTGCTTCCTGCCCTGTTTGAGTTCCAGTCCTGACTTTGTTTGGTGATGAACAGCAATGTGGAACTGAAAACTGAATAAACCCTTCCTTCCCCAACTTGTTTCTTAGTCATGATGTTTGTGCAGGAATAGAAACCCTGACTGAGACACCAGTTAAACATGCTATCCGGTAGTCTACACATCTGTCCTTGTCCAGTTGGCGAGGGATCCAGTCCAAGATTCTCACTCAGTGCCTGAAACCCAGGTAGCCCTCGACACTGTATCCAAACACCATGATACCATGAAAGTCTGTTGCTAACCAAGATGGCCACTGTAACAGATGGGACACATGCATAGTGTGGATACACTGGATCAAGAGGAGAAGACTAGATGGTATATACTCATCAGTCTACTCAGAATGGCGTGGAGTTCGAAGCTTACAGATCATCTACTTTTGTTGAACCACAGTTGACTATTAGTAACTAACGTTCCGATAGCTTAGCTACATGATGAAAACTGCTAAGGGCTGGGGTTTGTGCGTCACTGTAGAGTGTTGACCTAGCATGACGGATCGAGGTGGATTTGGAAGGACAACACTGCAAAATAAAATTTCAAGGTATGCAGAGAGCTCATTCTTTAAGGCTTCCTGTGGATGGCCCTAAAATCTTAGAGCCAGTGGGACTTCGAGAGCCAGGGGGACTGCGGTAATCATCTGATAACTTTGCAATGACGCACTTCACTCGGTCACTGACTGCGAAGAGCTGGGTCTCCCACACTGTCCTTCAGAACTGTGCTCCACTCTTCAGCTCACCCTGACATGAGCATGCTCTTCACAAGTCTCCCTGTATCAGAATGACCCCCCTCCCCTGGCCAGGGAGTGCCTTAGTGAGAGATCCAGGTGCCAAGGGGTGCTTCCTTTCAGGGGTCTTTTCCCTCAGTTTCCCCTTGACTCGGGGCACCAGGATATATCCTTTAGTAGCTTAAGAGGTCAGAAGTCCAAAGAAGAGAACACTTCCTTGTCCCATTTGGCTTCTGCTGCTCCTTTGTTTCCTGTAAGATCTTTATAGTCTCTTTCCCATTCCTCCCTCCAACTGTGCTTCTGTCTGTCCTTCCTTTTCTGATTGAAGAGCCGCTGCCTTAGGACCATAGGCTCTGTCCAGTTAATGCAAGGCGATTTTCTCCTCTTCATGAACCTAAGTCCAGCACAATGGTGAAGATCCTCTTTCCTGGTGAAGTCACCCAGTTCTCAAGGGTAGGACCCTGACAGGCCTTTTGAGGACCACCATTCACTCCCTACTGCACTTGTACATAGAGATCTCAAGAATTTTAAATCTTTAATGTGGCTATAGAACATTCTAGATTTGCATTTCTTAGGATGGGTTTCTCACACACTGTTTTAAAGAGCTCTTTCCCAAGGAAGGTTCCTAATCCAAGGATTTAGGTCATTTTCTACCTAAAGTTAAACAACAAGCAAGTGTTGTTGTTGTTTTATTTCCATTTTATTTTGTTTTGTTCTTGGTTGGTTGCTTGGTTGAAGTGGAACTCCTTAAGATCTTTAAAAAGCTGAAAATGTCTTCTTAGATTCTGTTCTATTGCTGTGAAGAGACACGGTGGCCAAGGCAACTCTTAATAAAAGAAAACATTTAATTACAGGCTTGCTTACAATTTCAGAAGGTTAGTCCATTTTCATGACGGCAGACAGCATGGTGGCACATGGATAAGCACGGTGCTGGAGGAGTGGCTAAGAGCTTAGGTCCTGACGCACAGACAGCAGGCAGAGAGAGCAACACTGGGTCAAGCCTGGGCTTTGGAAACCTCAAAGTTCACTCCCAGACACATACCTCCTTCAACAAGGACATACCTCCTAATCCTTCCAAATAGTTTACAAACTGAGGACTAAACACACAGATATATGAGCCTGTGTAGGCTATTCTCCTTCAAACCTACACAGACGGCATCCCAGATTTCCAGAAGTAAGATATGGGACGTGACATTTCCCAAGTGGAAATGTGTTTTTGTCTTTTTTTTCCCTCAAAAAGCAGAGTTTGGAACAAAGCTTAAATTCAAAATTTCCATTGGGCAACATAACCCAGGGACCAGCATGAAGGATGGTGTGCTGGCCAGCATCTGTCACCAGAACAATGCAGTCAACTTAGAAAGAGGAAAGATTTATTTTGGCCCACAGCAACGGAGGTTTCAGCCCATGACTAATGGGCCTTGTTGTTCTGAGTCTGTGGTGTGGAAATGTATCAGGGCAGGGGCATTGAATGGAACAAACGATCCACTTCCTGGATGGAACATGAAAGAGTAGAAGAGGCAGAGACTGGACCCCTAGTGTCCTTCAAGGGACATCTCAGTGGCTTTAGTTCTCCTGCTGTCTCCATCTCTTACAACTGTGTACTACTCATAATACTGCGACTTCAGTGCAATGGCTTGGGGGGACCGTTCAGTTGAGGATCCAGCCCAGAGAGAACAGGCACCAAAACCCAGTGCTGAGTACATTCTGGGTCTGGGCCCCTCTGGAAGACATCTTCAAGAGCTGGCTGAGACTGGTTCAGTGCTGGGACTAGAGGAAGACAGCAGGCTCCAGTTAT
>BTHU01000022.1:4706067-4886067 GCA_036184795.1 Tokudaia tokunoshimensis
TTTGCAATGCTCACAGTATTGTGAGGCCACCTAATGGCGTTTGATTAAACAAGATGAGGGAAGGTGGGGGGAGGGGAGGGGGAGGAGAAGGAAGGACCTGGGTTCATTGCATAGCACCCATGGGTGACTTGAAACACTTCATAACTCCAGTTCCAAGGATTTCAGTGCCCTCTTCTGACCTCTGTGGGTACCGTGCATGCATGTGGTATATATACATACATGTAGGCAAACACTAATAGGCATGAAATAAAAATAAATAATCTCTTAGATTTGAATAAAAGATAATTATTATTGAAAAAGAAAAGAATTGCCTAGCAGTGCCTTGTAAGGATGGGTTCCCATCCTTGACTGAGTGTCACTAGTGATGTGTCAACAAAGTCAGATCCGTTGTACACACTCAACACACAAGGCTCGGATGCAGAGACTTACATCTCTCAACTTCGAAACACCGTTGGTTGGTTTCTCTCCCCTTTTCCTCCCCCATCATCTCTGTTCTTCACAGAACTCTCTCAGATCGCGGAGAGTGTGCTCCTGGCAGAAGAGATCATGGTAACAAAGGTTTACATGTGGCCTTGTATTTAGTGACTGAGATGAAGTCTTGGGTGATACTTTGCATACAATTTTTCATCATCTTCGAATAAAAGCTTATGTTTAGAAATACACGTTTAACACATGCAATAGCAGGAGAAAGGACATGGAGCTTGTGAGTATTAAAATAGTAACTATTTACAAACAGTTACAGCTGAGCCGTCCAGCACATCTCTACAGAGAGCACCGGGGAGACAGAGGGAAGCAGATAATAGAGACTCCATTACTGTCAGAAGTAACAGGGAGGACGTATTTTAGGCTGAAAACAAATATCCACTTTTATGCTCGTCTTTGCATAACTTCCTATTTCAGAACAGTGGGAAACTCTGGAACCACTTCTCGGAGACCTTTGGTCGGTCTTGAACTGCATATCCACAGGGGAAATACTTTTTCCAACTTGATGTCTAAGGTCTGTGTTACAATGTAGCTCAGTCCCCCCCACCCCAAACAGTGTTAATAATGTCAGTTTCAAAAGTGTGTGAGAATCTGAAGCATTTAATTTAAATATTTGGATATAGGCATAACTCACATGGATAAATGCATATTTCTCCTTAATATGACATGAAGTCAATATGTAAAATGTCTGACCTAAGGAGCTTTGCTCCAGGGTAAGGAGAAGGACAGAAACACAGCAAAGACTGCAGTGCTGAAACTATGGTAATTGTTTGATGATCGATCTGCAAGCTTTCTCCCCACAAACCTCTCTCAGCTTAAAGCCAAATGGAGAGCTAGGTGTGGTGGCATGCTGTCCCAGTGTGTGTGGAGGCTGAGGCAGGAAGATCACTGAGAGTTCAAGGCCAGGATACATAATGAATTTGAGATCAGCCTGGCCAATATAGGAAATCCTTTCTCAGACAAAAGAAAACAATAAAAATTAGACTCAAGTATTTCTGATCTACAGCACTCTCCTTGAGACCAGGGTGAGATTTGGGGATGGCAATCCTGCATTTTAATTATCTCTGTTGTAAACAAGGATGGTCCATCTGCATTGGTCTGGCTCCGAATGCTCTCTATCAATCACAATGGCTGGCTCATCCCCAGTCTCCTTGAGGTCCTGTTGTATTTCTACACACAAGAGGCACGCAGAGCAAATCTGAAGAGAAAGAGCCCTCTGTGCCTAGATCTAGAAATTCTCCCTTATTTTAAACTTAATGAGAGGCCAGAGCCCCAGAGCTCACAAATTCACTGCAGCTTGAGAGGTTTTATCTTGCTCCCAAAAGCAATAAGATGCTATCTCTAATTTCAACAAATTAGTCATATTTCTGTAGTGAAGGGGACACTGATTTTAAAATGTGATGTTCCTCAGGTCTCCCAGGACAAATGCTACTTCTGGGAAGGGCACTTATCATGTGGGAGGCTCCCATGAACTCTGGGCCCACAAGACTCTCCACAGGAAGCAACTGTTCCTTGGGTAGGAGCCAAAAGGAGCAACTCTTGAAATGTGGAAAAAGGGGGATGGGGGTAGGGAAACCAGACTATGATGCCTCTCAGAGAAGACACAGCCACATGAATGTCAAAGCATTGGTGTAACAGACGATATACTTTTCCAGGGCAGTTCTTACCCTCAAGGGGCTAGGCTTCTACAGGAGATCTCTGCCATCTCAGGAAGTAATGATATGTGAAGGGCATTGTGGGTCACGGACACACTTCAACACTTTGCAAGCTGTGCATGGATATTTCCCAAGGTCGTATTGTGCTTCTCATTTTTCCTAAGTTTTCTTCTGTAAGAGAGAATACTGTTCCTCAGGATCCCTGGATCCTGAGTAGAGTGGACTCACAGATCTGAAGAGATAAGATCCCAGTGTGAGAGGAATTGGGGGCATGGGGTTATGTGGGATGCTTTGACAGAACTAGACATGGCTCTAGAGCAGAGATTCTCAACCAGTGGGTCATGACCCCTTTGGGGGTCAAATGACCTTTCACGGGGTCACCTAAGGCCATCAGGAAACAGAGAGATTTACTTTATGATTCATGACAGTAGCAAAATTACAGTTATGAAGTAGCAACAAAAATATAATGTTATGGTTGGGGGTCACCACAATACGAGGAATTGTATTAAAGGGTCACAGAATCAGAAAGGTAGAGAGTGGCAGCAATACTATTTCAGCCATTGATTTCACACAAGTGCTTGGGCAGAGACACAGCTCCAAGCTGTGGTCCACAGTGGGGTGAGGATGTCTTTACAAGCTGTCCATTGAAAACCTGACCCTAGACTCTTCAGCAGAAATGAATATTAGGATGAGTCAGAAGTAGGCCAAGTCTGAGTTGGCCAGGAGGGATTTGAACACAAAATTAAGCATAAGGGGGGGCGGGGCAGAGAGAGAGAGACAGAGAGACAGAGACAGACAGAGACAGTCAGAGAAACAAACAGACAGAGACAGAGAGACAGAGACAGACAGAGACAGTCAGAGACAGAGAGACAGACAAACAGAGAGACAGAGAGAGGGGCTTAGAGGACGAAGACATAGCAAGTGTGGGTGGTGCACAATGAGCTTCTCAAAGGAGAGTCATACTTTATCCTATTGATCAATTGGCAAACATTTCAGTTACACAAAATAAACCATAACCATAGCACAGTGCCTAAAATTGACAATACCATGTGGTCCATGGGAAATTTTGCTAAGGCAATAGCTCTCATGTAAAGTATTATGTTCCAAAAGGCAACAAAAACACCATGAGATAGAGAGGGAGGGAAGGATCCCATGTTTGCAGGCTCAACATGTATATGGCGGCGATGTTTCCACAAGATTACTTATTTCAAAGCTTATAAAGTTGCATGCATTAAATACAAACAGGTTTTTTTTTGTTTTGTTTTGTTTTGTTTTTTTTGGCTTGTCAACTCTATCTCCGCAAAATGCTTAAGAGTACAAGTGGAAATGAACTTTGTTAACCAATATTGAAGTACACTCTTGTTACGCTATGTCTTAGAACACACTAATTTAGAACCAGGAGGGATAGCTACAAAAGTAAACGCAGAAGGGTAAGTTCCCACAGATAGAAACAGCAGAGAATATCAATCCCGCAAAGGCTTGTCCTGAGTCTCCGTGTCTGAGTTACAGGAATCCAGGGGCCAGCCGCCCGGAGAATGGCCACGAGTCACCTGATAGCCTTCCTTTTTTCTCCCTGTGCATTTTTGATAATTTCCCAGGACTCCTCATCAAAGCCCCCAGGGAGCAAGCATTTCTCATGAAGTCTTTCATTCCTGTGCATCAAACAGCAGAGACAGACAGAGATGAAGGAAGAAGCAGATGGCAGTGATAGCAGGAAGGAGCGGCCCTCTGATGGCTCTTTTCAGTGATGACAATGGGGTGGATTCTAGCATGGCTGCCTCCCCTACTCCACGGTTACAAGGCAGCAAGTTGAAAGCATGGTGATAGATAATTTGGTAAGTCACCACCATTTCTGTAGCACAGTGTCATCAAAGAAATAATAGCGATGGTTGATAAGAGCTCCTGCCGTAATGGCACCCCGCATATCCAAGGGGCCCGTTTCTGAGCCGCTATTGTAATCTGTCCCCACTTAATGACACAGGTGTCTGCATCCAAAGGCACCTGTGTTTAGAAACATAGGGTTTATTATGGGGACAGAACACCGAACCCCTCCTAACCATTCTTCCACCAGGAACAATGGGCACACACACAGCTGCAGAACCGTTCAGCCCCAGCATCCACTTCCCTGATGGCAGATGCATTCTTGGACTTCATATTCAAAACCCACAGGAGCAAATTATAGGCTTAAGGGATTTATTTTTTATTACAGGAGGAATGCGTGCACAGCGATGCTTTCCCACCGATGATGGGCCAACAATGGTCTTCATTTAAAACGCAAATATCTCATTTAATAGAAGGGATAAAGAAAGGGCAGGGCATAGGGTGTACAGGTAATTCTCAAAGGAGTGGGGGAAGTGCAGCGGGTATTTCTCAAGGGTCTGGTTACAAAGCAAGAATAAATTCCCTTTTATTTCCCAAGCATACAGTTCAAGAGTTAAGCAAATATTTTTTTGGCAACTAATTTGTAGCAGGCGTTGAGGTCGCTCTTGAGGATTTTTTTTTCCAGTCTGATGAGGAAGAAAAGCTGCCTCCTCACTATCTGAATGTCTCCCTCTGCTGTCCTCAGTGTAGGGTAGTGCTTTCTGTGGCTAGGAAGCACGGCTGGTTTGTGGGATGACTTATAGCAGGAAACTAGGTATAGAGCATAGTGAGAGACAGGGTGCCTGTTCCAGAGGACTTGGGTTCATATCTGTCCACACAGCAAGATGGACTGGGTACCTACAGGGCAAAAGAACCTGTATGTGTGCAGAGGTGTCAGTCTATACTTAAGAAAAATAGGAGACCTGAGGTACAAGCGGGGCGAAGCAAACAGCAGGGTGTTATGAGGAGATGGATGGGAGGCTAACAACTTGGGGAGTGTCTAGAAGATCTTCCTCCCACTTTCCCTGTTTTTATTAGTTCTTTGAGAATTTTGTCGTGTACTTTTATCATATTGATACCCACTCCCAGCTCCTCCCACATCTACCCCATACCCTAAGCACCCAACTTTATGTCTCAAAAAAAAAGAAAGCAAGTGCAGTGTTCTGCCCATGCACACTTGGGTCTGGGGCACCCAAGGGAGCACGTTCAGTTTGCCAGGGTCTACAGTCCTTCAAATAAACCAATGCCCTCCATCTCCAAGAAGCTATCAATTGTCAAGAGCTCCTTAGGTAGGGATGGGCCCCATGAGTATCAGCTTGATCTCTCACTGTTCTTTGACTCAAGTATGTGGAGTCTTCAATAATCAGGTCTTACCGTCAAATTCTTGAGGGTAACCAAGAGAATTGGCAATGGCCTAATGTTTGGAGGCAGACTTGTAGGATTTCATTGACCAACAACTCCAACAGAGGTGACCCACTCCTGGCACTGGGCTTCTTTGAAGAAATAACATTTAAGAACAAAACACAGAGAAGGCAGACTTCAGAGGTTGTCAGCTAAAAGTATTCTAAGGGAGGAGATTAAGGATAGTAGGTAACAAGAGAGAGCCTTTGTCATGGTCATGACACAGAAAGTAAGTGTAGTAGGTTTAGGAAATGATGCCGGAGAGATGGCACGTTCTTATAGGGTCCAGGAGACTTGGTATGAAATTTTTTCTTTCAATTTACTCAATATCTCTAAAAACTTAGTGTTTCTTAGAATGGATTACTGGGCTCGCCCAGACATAGCATTTTGTGGATCTTGGTTTGATTTGGTAATTTGTATTTTCCAGGATCCTACTTGATTTATATGTTGCTTGCCTACTGACTTAAAACAACAACAACCATTATTGGAGCCAGCAAGATGGCTCAAACAGTTCAGGGCATTTGCCGCCAAGCCTGATGGACTGGGTTTGCTCTCCAGAGACTGCAGAATCGAAAGAGAGAGCTGGCTCCTCTGACTTTACACATATGCGCCATGGCATACCTGTGCCCACTCGCTGCAAAATAAATAAATAAATAAATAAATAAATAAATAAATGGAATAAAAGATGCAGTAACTTTACTGGTCTGGGGAGATGGCTCATTTAGACAAGTGTCAGGTGGGCCATCATGGAGGACTTGAATTCAGATGCCTAGAACCCACATAAAATCAAGAGGAGCAGCTCTCTTCTTGAACACCCACACTGTGGATGCGGGGTGCCGATGCAGACAGGCACGTTTTTAAAGCTCTTTAGCTAGCCAGCCTAATTGAATTGATGACCTTCAAGTTCAGTGCCTCAAAAAATAATGAGGGAAGTGATGAAGACAAGACCCTTAAGGTCAACCTCCAGTCTCCATACCCACATGTACGCATGCGCACCTACACACACACACACACACACACACACACACAAACACACACACACACACACATTGCAACAAGCACATAACACAACAGCCCCCTCCACACATACGCAAACAGACAACTTAAAAGTTTGTTCCATTCTCACTGAGAAACAAAAACGTTAACAGAAGAGGGAAGGAGCTGGGGATGTGTCTCTGTGAGTGGAGTGCTTGCCAAGCATACAAGAAGCCCTGGGGTTGATCTCCAGCACTACACAACTCAAGTGTGGTCCAGCATGCCTGTATTCCTACCGCTTGAGACATAGAAAAAGGAGGGACTAGTAGTTCAAGGTCATCCTTGGCTCCTTAGCAAGTACTAGGCCACCTCGGAATACACATGACCCTGTCTCAAGAAGAAATATATTAAAAGAATTTACCCCTGTCTTTCCAAGAGCAACAGCCCTTTTCTTCTGCTCTTGAAAACCAGGACTCCAGGCTGTCTAGCCTTTGGATTCCAGAATTTATCTCATCGTCCTAGGTTCTCAGGATGGGAGCCTGGTATGAGCACCGTACTATTGATCTCATTAGCTCTGAGGCCTTCAGATTTGAACTGAGCTATGTCAGTGCTCTGGGGCCTCTGGCTTTTGCATAGTATAGCATGAGAAAGCTTGGCTACTCTAGTTGTGAGTTGAAGTTCCCTCAATAAGTCTCCCATATCCTTGTCTCTCACAAGTATTACTTGTATTCCCAAGGAGAACCCTGATTGACACTCGGGGGAAACAAACACAGGCACTCATGAGATATGACAATATAAATGTGTAGCATGCCAAATATAGAGACACGCGGAGCACTCAGTGTGCTCCATGCTCCTTGTCAGCCATCAGTGAGTGTCAGCTCCAAGGAAGTCTGATAAAACCCAAAGTTTAATGGGCAAGGCGCATACACCCTGCATCTTCCCTACAGCATAAGCAAATACTGTTGGCTGTAGACTACTCCATTCCATTCATTGGACTCTTTTGCCAAATCTTCAGTTATGATCCTTAAACCATGCCTGTCTGTTAGGAGATCACACACCAAAGAGGAATAAAGATGGAGATACATCATCTCCACAAAACCAAGGATTCTTTGTACTTCTTAATGTAAACATGTTGATCTCCCAGGTCTTTCCTCTCTCTTTACATTTGGCTATGTGTTTTAAATATTTATTTTCATTTTTAATTATATATATATATATATAAATATATATGACTGTGCATATATTTGGGGTATGGGCATATAAGTACAGTTGCCCTCAGAGTCTGGAAAAAGATGGCAGATTCCCTAGAACTGTAGCTATAGGTTGTTGTGAGCCACCCAACATGGATTCTGGGAGTCAAACTTGGGTTCTCTGCAAGAACAAAACATGCTCTTAACCACTGAGTTCTCTCTCTAGTCAAAGGATTTATGTTCTAAACGGATGTTATAAGTCATGTGACTTGAAAATCATCATCAAAAATTTGCTTGATGGTCTTTCTGTTCTGTACTCTTCTTGGAGGCCACTATTGCCCTTGTGTAAATCTCTGAAGTTACAAGTTGTCACTACTCAAAGAGCAAGAAAGAAAGCCATTGTCCAGAAGTCAAGAGTCAAGTTTGCATAGAGTTTGTCTCCATTCAGACCTCCTGTGAGTTGGCCAAGGCTGACTCTAAGACTTCAGCCTTCTCCTGCCTCTTCTGTTTACCAGGCAGACCCTTGTGTGAGTGGAATGCTACTCTGAGCTCTGGTTGCACTGCTTGACCCATAGGATCCACCAAGGATCCACCTCTGGAGTAAGACAGCTACAGACTCAGCAGCTTGAATGGATATGCATCTATGCTTAAGAGTCTACCTCAGCTCTTAATAGGAAATGCATTCAGATAAATGAAAACAAGAAGACACTGGCTGAAGTAAAAGCAAACGTGGGCAAAAGCAAGTGTTTCAGAGGGAGGATTTGTCTGTGATGGAAACCGGTTGCCCAAGGGTGATAAGCTGACTTCGAGTCGGCTCTCCGGCTCCTCCTTGCCATCATCATCTTCCAAGTCCTTATTTGGAAATATATTGACAACTTTTACAGAACCCAGGATTTGACCTTCGTTCAGTTGAACACAAAACCCTGTTCAGAAAAACCCTCAGACTTTAGTGTGTCTGTCGCAACAGAGAGAAAGACAAATGAAACTGCTGGTCAGCAAATAGTCAACAGAGGAGTAGGGAGAGGTGAGAGTATTCAAGAAGGAACAAAATGTTATCCTAGAGACAAGAGGCCCTTGGCGCTGAAAATGAAGTTTTCTGCTTGAAATCCTCATCTCCCACTGCGGAGTCTGAGCGCTGCCTGACATGTCTGGGTGGAGCCTGAGTTGGAAAGCAAAGAGAAAGAAAATTTCCACTCCGAGTTCCCACCTTTCAAACTTATTTCCATTTCTTCATTTGGCACAGCCAGGATTGGATCTGAGTCTTGAGTCCACATCCATCTCGGGGAATCATTTGGCCAAAATAAGAAGATTAACAAATTCTTCCAAGATACTTTATATTGCACTTTATGTGGCAATGTCATCCACATTTTGGAAAATCTTATTAAAAATCCAGTAAAATAAAGGTTCACACCTCACAGCCACATTGACCACAATGATTTACACTGATAAGTATTTCTACTCCCTCATTTACACCATCTGACAATTTCAACTCACTGAAGCTCATTTGGAAGGTAAGATGGAACTGTCATCTCAATGGAAAGTCCTCCCCACGAGGCCCTTGCATAATGTTTTTGTCCAAGAGCAGAATGTGTCTTGTTTACCCACCTCTTTCTGTATAACCTGTGGAGCTTTGTGGCAAAGATGGGCAGAAGCCACCGACTAGTACCGAAGAGGCCATTAATGTAACCACCGTAGGCACCCAGGGGCACAGCACAGTAAGCATGAGTGTTGATTGATATAGTCATTTCACTTTAATATCTGGAGTTTGAGAGCTGGACGTAAGTAAATGTGCCTCTCACCTAACAGATGGCCAAAAGCTGTCCCAAAGCTCATATTAGATGGTAACAACAATGCTTCTATTCAAATAAGTGTGATGGGGCTGGAGAGATGGCTTCATTAGTACCCATGCTTCCTGTTTGCCACAAACATAGGACCTAAGTCTGGGATTTTCAGCACCCACACAAAATCCAGTCATGGCTGACCTGGCCTGTAATCCCAAGGCTACAGAGTAGAGACAGGAAAATTCTTAAAGCTCTCTGGCAAGCCGGTCTAGACAAACTAATGAACCTACATTAACTTCTGGCTTCCAACTCATGCATGCATCACCAGGGTGATTTACAGTTATGACAAGATCTCCAAAGACTGTGAGAGATCTGACTGCAAACTTCAGTCTGTCACGGGTGAACATTTTGCTTTGGAGGAATCCTTGAATTCCAAAGGCAAGTGAAGAATTTGAACCAGTCCATTGCTAAAGTCCTTGCAAACTCATGTTCAAGTGATAAGCTCATTGAAAATAGAATCCCTTCTCTAAAAGTAGAGGCTTAAAACAGTAGAGGTTGATGCCTGACGAACAGAACACAGGACACCTTTATTAAAGTAGAGTAGTATATGACCTTGGCAAGAACAGATCTTCGTGGCCCTGACATGCATCTGCTCTATCAGATCTGTTGAATACCGAGGCAAGGAGGAGGTGGTCCCCTCCAAAGAAGTCACAGGCTTCTTGACCTACAGCTTCAGACAGCATGAAAACTGAAGTAGCCCCTGGGCTTCCCTCTGACAAGCAAGTACAGCATAGCCTTTTTCTTGAGTAAGACTTTAAAATCCTGGGCAGAGCTGACCATGGAAATATAATACAGAAAAATCTCATTTTGATAAATGAGTAATTTAATCCATGGAAGACAGAAGGAATTTGGAAGTTTGACTTATAAATATTTGAGTGGGGCGAAACTAGACAGTGACAAATGACCAGTTGCCTGGGGCTGTACCAAGAACTGTGTCTTCTACAATGGCTTCCTGTGTCACTGAGACAGGATGGGGAGCAGGTGCTGGTGGAAACACCATTTTTTTGTCCAAATGCTCGCACTTTCTGTGAGGGCCCCCTGGAAACTATACTTGGCACATTGACTGGGCCTGTCAGCGGGGGTGGGGGGGTGGGGGGTGGAGGACAGTGGAGACTCCACAAAGCAGCTTATGGTGCAGCAAGGGTGTTGATGGCTATAGGCCAGAATCTGACATGGACCAGATCCCCCTGCCCCCCTCCCCCCTTACCTGCTTCCCCCACCCTCTCTCCACAATGAGAAAAGAATCTCCCATAATTAGATTGGGCACACTTAGATAATTTGAAATAATCACCTGTTTTCACATCCCTATACTATGCAAAATGATAGTCTCAAGTTATAGGAATCCTGTCAAATGTGTTAAATGGTGGGTGAACACCAGGCCATGGTGACCAGCAAAGGGTGGTTTTATTTTCACAGTCAAGTTCCAAGATGGTGAGGACTCTCATCCAGAAACCCATTACACCCATTACAAGAGGGGACACAAAGCCACGCTGAGCTCAGTTCTGGCTAATGGCTGTGTTCCTTCATACTGTTTCTCTCTCTCTCTCTCCCTCTCTCTCTCTCTTTCTCTCTCTCTGTCTCTCTGTCTCTGTCTCTCTCTCTCTCTCCCTTCCTTCACCTCTTTTTCCTAGACTAAAGGATGTTAGGATGCATCAACTTTGAAGGTTTTCCTTTGTGTTTTGTTTTTGTTTTTGTTTGTTTGTCACTAAAACAGAAGTTTGTCTTTTTATCCCATCTGGTAATTCATGGGATTCTTCTGCTCAGTTGGGTTTGGCTGGTGACTTCTCAGTTCCAGTCCTCTCTTCGCCCCACCCTTTCAATCACACCTGTGACTTCCTAGAGGGTCCAGAACACCCTCCAGAATAGGCTATCATGGGGGATCCACGCAGGCTTCAGAAACTTACTGGCTACAATGTTTTTTCTCCTTAAACGTTTTTTTCTAATTGAGAGATGGGGAGGTTTGGTCTTAGACAATACAGGCATTACCATCATGTAAGCTGGAAAAACAAAGATCACAATAAAGTCTGACACACACCTTACAGCACAATCCCGTTGTCTATCCTAAACAGATTTTTGATTCTCCAAGAAAATCACCAAGGCATAAACTGTAAGCACCCTATGCTAAGAGCAAGTGCTTCTCCTCACCAGCACCATGTACTCTGTGGGTAAGGAATAATTATAGAGTCACCCCGACGGTAACTCAGTGCTTCACCTCTGCCCTAGCAGGAGCGCGTGCGAGGGTGAGCATAGATCTCTGCAGAGCCTGTGTAAAACTGAGTGGATTTAGCTCACAGTTAGAAAACGCAACTGTTTCCCTCTTTCCATTTGTCTAAATATTTCATCCAGGTGAAAGGGCATACGCTGGATTTGGGAAGGATGAGTTCTAGATCCCTCCGGCTTCGGTGTGCTGCCGCGCATGCTCTGTAAAGAGTACCGTGTACGAGAACCCATGGAGAAAGGGCACAGACAACTCACCGTGGATATGAATAAACTTACAGAAGTTCGCACATCCAAAAATTACCTTTTAACAATAAATAGAAATTTCCCATTGAAGACGAAGAGGCAGCGGAGGGGTAAAAAGGAAAGACAACGGCCGACTGGAGACATGGCCAGGAATCAGCAGAGTGCTCTGTGTAATCTGGGGTAGACATTCATGCTGTTTTCTGCCTTCTCTCTCTGTCCTCCACCCCACTCCACCCCACCCCACCCCCTTTTGCTAGTGAAAGCATTCTGAGTATCTTGCAGAAAGACTTCTTCACAACCCCAAGTCTTCGGGATTTACACGAGGCTCTACCTTACTTGGAACGTCAACGGTGACCCCTGAAACCCACTGGCGACATCTATCAAATCCTTTTTGACCTTAAGGAACAGCACCCTACCACGTGGATTCACAGAACAGGTGACACCAGCTGCTGCGAGATGCAACTTTCCCTCCAGTGCGGGCCGATTGACTGTTCCTCGTATGGTGACCGGGATGGAGTTCCTTTTAGTTATGGCGCTGCCATGCTGTGGGGACTTATCACGTGACTGAACATAAGAGCTGAGGTTTAGCTGAATGTCTTGGGGGAAAGGACATAGTGTGGAGGGTCCAGCACTTCGAACTCTCCACATGGCTCCAGCACATTTTTCCAACACATGGCTCTGACATGCTGGGTTATCAGGACCACTGAACACAAACTAAGCGCTTCCACTTTCTAGTTAGTACTAGGCAGAACATTTTGAGAGGAGGCCGGAGTCTGGGGGTGGGGGCGAGGGCACTGATAACAACTGTGTCTAGAGTTTTGTTAACCTTCTGGGTACTGTGTGGAAGAGCCCACCAGAGGAAAAGGGCCACATAGAAGCCAGAGCAGAGATCTCTGCTCTGAGATCACCTTGCAAACTCGGGCAAGGCTAGCAAGTCACTCACGATCCAGAATTAAGAAAGGGAGGTTTTGTTCCTGGCCCAGGCTCTCAGAATTGGAGCTGGCGCACTGTGGCTGACTCAAATTGTATGCCCAGTTTGCTTACACTCAAAACCACCTGAGACAGACAAATTATTAGCAGTATTATTTCAACTCTGGATCGACAATCTGTAGCAGGCTCTGAAATGTTTGACCCTGCAAGCCAAGGAGCACATTTCCACCAGACCACTGGAATTTTTGCCCCTTGCAACAGTGGAATTCTGGTGACTCTGTATGTCATGGTGACTCGTGGACATATTTGATCACAGGTGGCAGTACCAATACCTGGCCTATCCTGCATCAGTTGTCTTCCTGGAGACTGACTGGGAAGGCCATCTCATCTCCATAAATTTCTCTTTATGTGGGTACTGTTAATCTTGCCTTCTGGATTCATTCTCTAAACCAAAGCAGCCTATAAGACTACCTAAGTGTACTCAGACTTCTATGTTTTAGCTCAAATGGTCTGAAGCTGGTACTAGAAGCAAAGACCTCTCTGTAGTTTTCCTGGCCCCGCCAGGACTAATAAAAACTTGAAATCTTGCAACAGGAAAATACACTCATGTTTTAGCACTGAGTCTTCAGAAGTCTGCTTGGAACCTGGTTAGTGTTGTTCCCACAGGAGGCCCCGTGGGCGGTGGTGGACCCTGGAGTCAGGAAAGTGGGAGAGAACCTGCTGTCAGCATAAATTACTTTCTGAGACACTGATTGCCACTCCCAGCATTCCTGCCTGGACAGCTCTAAGGTCATAGAAGGGTCAAGGTTTCCATCCAAGTAACAATGGCTGCAATGAACTCTAATAGGACAGTGGGCCGGCTCACACTAACTCTGGAAGACAGAGGCTCCACAGCCAGGAGAGCACAGTGCAGGAAAGACGGCTTTCATGACTCACAGTCATGATGGAGATAAATTTCTTCTTACATTGAACAGATTTCTCTAGAATATTATGAGGCACGTTGCCTTCTTTTTCCAAATGCCAACATTTCTTCCTGTCAATGGTTTCTTAATATCCAGGAGAAAGAAAGCAGACGTTTGCCTTGAAGCTACGGACAATCGTCCTCCCCACCACCGCTACCATTTCAGGAATTCTAATTTATCTTATCTTCTCAGACACACTGCCAGGAAAAATGTCAAGACTTATTTTAAGAAGCCAGAAGGTCATTTGAGTTCACAGAGGAGACAAGGCAAATTTTAATTGGCTTTTGCACCCTTAATTTTGATTACAGACTGTCCTATAAAATTAACCTGAACAACAGCAACAACTCTTCAACCAACTCAGGTTGAAAAACAGAGAGCTAGGTTAGGCACTTCTAGAAGCAAAAGCTCCCTGCCGTGTCACAAGTGTAGGAAGCGAAGGGGTTTGAGAAGGTGCCCTCACAGAAGCAGAAGGGTCAGGGAGGGCTCACTCTGGGAACAAACTCGGATGAAACTCCAATGGCTTCTTGCAAAGGGGACCACTGTAGTCTATTCTACAACTTGCAGCTCTGGGATATTGATTGTGTCACCTTACAAATATCCCTGAACATGTGCAAAGATTTAGAAGCAGCTGCAAAGCCTGTTTGTGCTTGTCTAGATCAGGCCGAGATGGTTGAAATGCACACAAGTTTCTTCCAAGTCTTTGATTTGTAACTCATATACCAGGGGGCCTCCATACAGCTCTATCTAGAATACATCCCACAGAGGTGAGCCTGCTTCAGACCTTGTTAGTGAAGCACCGATGACTAGGGAGGGGCAGGAAGAACACTTCCTCTCATAGCAAAGTCCTTGACACCTGGTCTCTGAGGCTATTACTGAGGCATTCCTCCTGTTTATTTTTATGCAAATGCTATAAACAAGTTGCAAAGCTCAAATATATTGAGTGACCCAGTTCCACCCCACGTTGTAACTAGTTCCACCCCACGTTGTAGCATAAGGCCTGTGCTCTTTCACATTTAACAGATAGCATGCTACATGGGGCTTTAACCATCAACTTGACACAGCCTATAATCACTTTATAAATTCTCCTCCGTTGAGGGATTTCTCAGATCCAGTTGGCCTGTAAGCATGTCTAGGGTGGGGGGATTATTAATTGATGTGTAAGGGCCTAGCCTACTGTGGGCAACACTATTCCTTAGGCAGATGAACCTAGATTATTTTTAAAAGCTATCTGGTCATGAGCCAGTGAGGACCCAGTGTTTCTCCACCATTTCTGCTTCAAGCTAATGCTTAAGTTCCTGCCCTGATGTCCCTCAATGATAAACCTGGGAGTTTATGCCAAATAAATTCTTTCTGCCCATAAGTTGCTTTTGGTTAGAGTGTCTTATCACAGACACAGATCAAAACTAGAATGGATAGCATTTTTCTTCTTCTCTTTAGTTCATTTACACTCAGTCTTATGGAAAAAGTTATGTAGCATAAGGCCTGTGCTCTTTCACATTTAACAGATAGCATGCTACATGGGGCTTTAACCATCAACTTGACACAGCTTATAATCACTTTATAAATTCTCCTCCATTGAGGGATTTCTCAGATCCAGTTGGCCTGTAAGCATGACTCAAAAAAAGGAGAAAAAGGAATATTTGCAAATATTTGTGTGGAAGTGGTAGAAAGGGACACAAAAATTTATGAGTCTGTAGACTTCATAAACTTCTGTAGATTGGAAATATGCATAATTAAAATCTGTCATGTTTTGAAATGAGCATGTCGGGGAAATGTGTAAAAATATAAATTCTGTTTGGATTGTCATGGTCAGGAGGACAGACAGTGGCCAGAGAGATGCCCAGCTAGAATTCTGTGCCCTCATTCATTCTCCAGGTGACCCAGAGCAAGCTATTCAGGGTCTCTGGGATGCCGTTCCGTTCGGAGAAGGATCTGCAATATTAGCTATGCTTTTGGTTTGGTGTAAGTGAGAGCATTAAATATGTACCAGGCAAAGGGAAAGCATAAAGAACACATAGCAACACATAGATAAGCTCAGTGGGGAGTTTGGCACAAAACCACCAAATTGGGCAGTTATGGCGGGCAGTAGAAATGACTGGAGTAGCCAGAATGGAAGACCACACAAAAGTTACATCATCAAATCAAGTTTTACATCTAGTGGGAAAGAACGGGGAACCTTGCAGAAATAGCCATACTGGGATTCTCAAAAGAGAGTCCTGGGATAGAGCAGGGAGTACACTCCATGAAGGAGCTTCTGGTCTCTCGTTCCATTACAGGTTTTTGTACCATAGCATAAACAATAGTAACTCTTGTGGAAAATTGCTTGCCTTCTAATGACACTAAGGGTGTGATGTGTTTAATACCCTTAACTCTTTGTTGTTGTCTTCTGCCCTGTCACAGGGCTAGGGACAAGGATGTGGAACCTTGAAGACACATGAAATAAACATGCCTGGGAATCCCTCCTGTACTGGCTAGTTTTGTGTGTCAACTTGACACAGGCTAGAGTTATCACAGAGAAAGGAACTTCAGTTGGGGAAGTGCCTCCATGAGATCCATCTGTGGGCATTTTTTTTGATTAGTGGTCAAGGGGGGGAGGGCCCCCTGTGGGTGGTACCATCCCTGGGCTGGTAGTCTTGGGTTCTATAAGAGACCAGGCTGGGGCTGGAGAGATGGCTCAGCAGTTAAGAGCACTCACTGACTGCTCTTCCAGAGGTCCTGAGTTCAAATCCCAGCAACCACATGGTGGCTCACAACCATCTGTAATGGGATCTGATGCCCTCTTCTGGTGTGTCTGAAGATAGCTACAGTGTACTTATATAATAAATAAATAAATCTTTAAAAAAAAAGAGAGAAAGAGCAGGCTGAGAAAGCCAGAGGAAGCAAGATAGTAAGGAGCATCCCTCCATGGCCTTTGCATCAGTTCCTGCTTCCTTACCTGCTTGAGTTCCAGTCCTGACCTCCTTTGATGATAAAAAGGCAATTTGGAACTGTAAGGTGAATAAACTCTTTCCTCCCCAACTTGCTTCTTGGTCATGATGTTTGTGCAGGAATAGAAAGCCTGTCTAAGACACCGCCTCATCCCCAGAGTCCACTTTCAACATGTGAGACCAGTACAGGCAGCTGACCAATATAGTTTGTATTAAGGATGATTTTTGCCTGCCCGTCAAATGTATTTAGTAACATTGTTGTAAGTATTGTGGGAAGTGCAAGACAGACTACCTGCATTTGGTAACATTGTTGCAAGGATTTTAAGAAAGGGCAAGTCAGGCTACCTGCATTTGGCAACATTGTTGCAAGTATTGTAAGGAAATGCAAGACAGACAAACTGCATTGGCAACATTGTTGCAAGTATTGTAGGGAAGTGCAAGATAAACTACCCCTATTTCATCACCAGCAACTCCAGAAACAAATGTGCAACAGAGAAGTATCTGGTGCTGGTTGCAAGGTTACTGGCTTCCTCCTGAAATTTGCTGATTTACTAATATTGAAACTGTTCGGTTTAGCATGAAACAGCAATTTGTTAAAAATGATCAGACAATTCATCATCAAAATTTTCAGGTAAGGGAGATGACCCAGTGGTTAAAGTGCTCTCTCTCTCTCTCTCTCTCTCTCTCTCTCTCTCTCTCTCACACACACACACACACACACACACACACACACACACACACACACTCACACACGAAGATTGGAGGTCTGGGCCCTATGTCTCTGACTTGTCAGCTCACCTGTAATTACAGCACTTAGAGGAAAGTGACAGGGCATGCTGGGAGCAAGCTACCTAACCAGAGTCACTGTGTTGTCAAGTTCTGGGTTCTTCTGAGAGACATTGCCTCAGTTTAAAAGATGTAGAGTAATGGAGTAAGATGCCAACTTCAACCCTGTCCTTATATGCCTGTGCATTCACATGCATATGCCTGTTGCAATGTGTATGTACTGTGATTCAAATACACATACACACACACACACACACACACACACACACACACATACAGGGAAAAGGAAATAAACAGAAAAAATGAAAATTTTTGTCAAGCATCTGATAGCTATGAACTGTAATATAGAAATAAAATAAAACAAAATACCTTGAAATTAATATCATATTTTATACTCATATGTCCAAAAGTTCACCAAAGAGGCATAACTGCAATCAAATTTTAGAAATCTATGATATAAAAATAAGCTCTGAAAGTATTTTTTTCCCACAATTAAGTTTAGTACTGATTACATTTAAATCGAGTTCATTTCTCATGAACAAGATGTCTTCCATTACCCCATTGTCCCAATGGCGGCTCACTCATCTGTACTTTATCCGTATTTCATCTGAGAATTTATTTTGATTTCCTTTGTAGATACACCCTACCCCCAGCCTAGAGAAATAAGCTTGGGTGTGTGTCCCTTTGTCTTTAAGAAATGTTATAAATAATGCTGAGTTCAGTCAGAACACGTGGGTGCTTTTCCTTCTACAAGGACTTAATATACCCACACTGGATGAACAGGGATGGTGGGCAGCCTAGCCTTGCTGTGGCCATGGTCAATGCACTGTGTGTGAAACATGGTTTTTCTGAACATT
The DNA here is from genome assembly GCA_036184795.1 of Tokudaia tokunoshimensis. Lineage (NCBI taxonomy): Eukaryota > Metazoa > Chordata > Mammalia > Rodentia > Muridae > Tokudaia > Tokudaia tokunoshimensis. Next base: position 4,724,398 of record BTHU01000022.1, read on the forward strand.
CCCTGTCTGTAAATTAAAACGGACGCCTTCTCAGCACCAGACCCCTAGAAGCAACAGATGCATTTCCTTGATCCCTGTCATGCGCTGCCTTGCTTCTGGTTAGGAAGGGTCCTCCGTAAAGTCAATAGGGTGAAAACCACTTCCCTCTCTGTCTCAGTGGGGAATCCAGTCCTCCTTAGCATGTAACCTTGTATACTTTAAAACTGTGTGGTTTAAAACTGAGCCAGGTGGGTGGTAATACTATGCATTTCAAAATCACTAAGAGAAGAGTTTTAGTTTTTCCACCAAGGCAGAAAAGTATGTGAGGTGATAGATATGTTAATTATCTTGATTTAAGCATTCCATAAGGTGCACACGTGTGAAATATCACATCATACACTATAGGTCTTTGTAATTCATCTGTCAATTGAAGCATGAGTCAGGCTTTAACCATCCCAGAAATCTTAAGCCTCCCAGCAGTGGGACTGGGGAGGCCCAGCAGAAGACAACATTGGCAGCTGCACTTCAAACAGCAAGGCCAGGTGCCAGGAAAGGTATTAAATCTTCAGTGTTCTCCCCCCCCCCCCCCCGCTCTCCACAACCCTGCCCTCCTCTTCCAGGCCCTCTCTTCCCCATCATCTGCCTTCTTTCCTTTCCTCTCTTTCTCTATCTCTGTTTTGTATTTTCTATTTAATAGCATTGCCTATGAAGAGAGCAGATTTTCCTGAGTCTCCCAGAGACCTATCCTCAGAACAGGAGAACGTAAGTGAGCTACTGCTCAGCTTCCCCAAGCCCACGAGCCACTCCCTTAGCCAGGATAGACGGGTGACACACATCCACCCTGCTCTGCCATTCTGAAGCCTCTGTAGCTCCAGTCCAGGCAGGTAAGAGTTTGCCTCCACGGAGCTACCCAGCAAGCACACCATAGGGACACTACCCTGAGATGCTAAGCCTTGCTCTTGTGTCTCCCAGAGAGTTCATACTAAAGACAGCCTCTGTGAGGCAGAGTGCAGAGGCTAAGCAGGACACAGATCTCCAGAAGATAGAAAGTGAAGGCAAGGAATAAGTCACTAAGAATCCGGAGAATGTGTGAGCCAAATCTCAAGCCTCCGCCCTCAGCGCCTGCTCTGTGGATACGTCAGCCTCCCTTTAAAACCACAAAGCCAATGGGAAGATTATTAATATTTGAAGATGGCAGCCACAGGTATGACAGGGCCTGGAGGAATTGTAACGTCGCAGCCCTAAGAACTGACTCTATTCTTAGTTCAGGTATCCCACGGGAATGACTGTCCAGTGACGACACAGAAATCAGATAATTGGTAACTCATTGAAAACATAAAAAGAAGTTAGAAAGGTTCAAGAAGGGATTTGGTGGCAGAAGTTAACACTTGCATAGATTGCCCCAAAGCAAAAATGTGTTCCTCCTCTCTCTATCTTATAAACACTAGACAGGTACCAATCAATCAGCTAACTGAAGGTCTGAGCCCACAATGCCTCAGGAGGCTAATCTTCACTGTCAACTTGACAGGATTTAGGATTGCCATAGAAACACATTTCTGAGTGTCTAGGAAGGTGTTCCCAGGAGAGTTCAGAGTTTGTCCTACCAGACTGATGGCTGGGCCACCTCATAAGTGAACTTACAGGTATTATTCACTCTCCATTATTCCTCACAAAGAACATTGAGATCACAAAAATAGAAAACCTAGAAGGATGTTGAGAGATGGTGTAGGCAAAATTTTCAGTCAAGGCTCTAGCTAGCTGCAGGTGTGTATATGTGCTGTCTTGTTATATGTAGGCAGACAGCGAGAAGGAAGGCTGGATGGAGGTGTAAGGGGTGGATTCATGGATGAGGCGGTCTTCTTACATACAACTCATGGAGGACATCTCATTGAGGCTGCCTTAAGCACTATCTTTCTCCTGACACTAGGTTTTCCTTTGGTTTGACCCATCCAGGCTCTGTGTGTGTGTGTGTGTGTGTGTGTGTGTGTGTGTGTGTGTGTGTATGAATGAGTAACAGTATATGTATGAATGTGTCTGTTTGTGTGAGAGTATTGTGTATATATGTGTGAGTGAGCAAGTGTGTGTGTAGTGTGTCTGTGTATCTGAATGAGTGAGAGTGTGTAAATGAGAGTATGTATTGTGAATGTGTGAGTGTGTGAGAGTATGTATGCATACATATGTGAGTGTGTATCTGAATGAGTGTGCGTATAAATGTGTTAGATGTGTGCTTATGTGTGTTTACATGTGTGTGTGTATGTGAATGTGTGTGTGAGAGAGGGAGAGGAAGAGGGGGAGGGGGTAGAGGAGGGAAGGAGGGAGAGAGAGAGAGAGAGAGAGAGAGAGAGAGAGAGAACATCAAGAGATCAAGTCCCCTTGTCCAGATGCCAGGAAATAGAGAAACCCAACTTATGATAGAATGATAAATTTCTACATTATCAAGCTTACTACAAGTTACTTCTCTGTTTTACAAGGCTCAGCCACAAGGGCACTAAAACTGTGTCCAGATCTCCAAACACGCGTCTCTCGTCCCTGACTCCCGTGTTTGTTATCATTCTCATTCAAAACAGTTCTTAGTTTTTGTTTATCTCTCCTCCTTCAAGATCACAGGGTCCATGGAAGATAAAGATAGAAAAGGAGGGAGGGGCATCCCAACAGACTGCAGGGAGCAGTGTGCCTGTGCGTGAGTCCCATCTTACCAAAGCCATATTTCCAACTGAGCTCTACTGAGCTTAGACTAGACATATTCCATTCATTTCTGCCTTGTGGAAAATAAGCAAACATCTGATTTTTCAGTCACATTGATTTTCTTTTCGCTATCATCTACCCATGGGTACCTTGGACGTAAAGCATCCATTTGGTGAGTTCTGATAATCAGAAGATTATCAGAAATGCTGGGATCATCACAGAGAAGACTAATGAAGTTGAGGATTGGGGGATTCTGAAATTTGCTTATTCAGCAGGTACCACAAACCTTTTGTGTTCCAGAAAAAGAACAAGGTAGACAGGTCCCTTCCCACTTGGGGGTCCCTTCCCACTTGGGCAGGAGAGCTGGAAGTAAACACAGCCTTTAAGAAATACACTGTGGAAGCTTCTGTGTTGAAACAGACAGACAGACAGCAGCTGACACCCTGGTTGTCAGACATCCACCGCCACACTCTGATAATCACCGGTTCCTTCTCTGTCCTCATCAGTAAAGTGTCACTGTTCTACTTAGAGGCTTCTTGGGACCCACAGATGATGAAGCAGTTTGTAGAACACATGAAGTTTGGTTTGTAAACCTAAATAGTAGCAAGAAATTCTTATGACCCTGCTGCTTTTATCAAGACACAAAAGCTGGGTGTGCTCCTGTAACCTCAGCGCCCAGAGGCAGAGGTCAGCAGACTCCAGGCCCTGTCTAGCTAGTCTAGCTCAAACAGAGATGTTTCAGGTCTGTTCCAGCAAAGGAGTAGCTTGCTCTAGATGATTTGCCATTATAAACCTACTCTTACTCTGAGCAGACTGGAGTAATGAGTGCATTGGTAAAGACAAGCCCCTGGCAGCCCCTAAGTCAATATCCAAGAGAAACTGAACAGTCAGGGGAATGTCACACACTGACACATTCATCACCAGGTACAAGAAACTAAACTTTCTTAGCTCTTTTCCCCTCAACAAAAATGAAGCCTGGGTTTTAAGTTCACGGGGCAAGACCGACCAGATTCCTGTCAGTCAAAACACCTGCCTGTTTCCATGCCTTCCCATTTGCGTGCAAATCCCTCGTGTGTCCTGACCACCTGTGTCTTCATTCTCTGTGGCCCAACATGGCTCTGCCTTCATTTTTTTTTGTTTTTCGAGACAGGGTTTCTCTGTGTAGCCCTGGCTGTCCTGGAACTCACTCTGTAGACCAGGCTGGCCTCGAACTCAGAAATCCGCCTGCCTCTGCCTCCCAAGTGCTGGGATTAAAGGCGTGCGCCACCACCGCCTGGCCTCTGCCTTCATTTCTTAAGCTTATGGTGGGAAATACTTTGCATCAATGATCCCAAAATATACTTAATTTTGAGCACATGACCTTATAAAGAACCCATAATTCTGACTTTCAACTGCTCTGGCCATTTCTGTCATTCTTTCTTTGACCTCGGGAAACTCGGTATGTTAAAATCTGAATGTCAGATAATAGGGACAGCTCGGGTCTTCTTCACCAGGTTTTGCCAGCTTTCAAGAGGAGTTCCACACGTCACTGTCATATGGATGGACATCCCATGGCAAAAGGAGTCTCTCCGTGTCCTTCCTTAGTCGCAACCACATCATCTCACGTCACAGCATGTCTGCAGCTCTTTGGAACCATTCTCATAACTCTCTGGAGTTGAGTTGCATTGACCTGAATCCATTTCCTCCTTATGTCATTGTCTCAGAAGTATGCCTGCCATGGGGAGGATGCACCCTTAGCTTAGACATAAGAGTATAATCTTAATCCTGGGTCTAAATCATAACCCCAACACAGCCTTGTGTATAGCCATGACCTACGGGGCAGAGCCTCAGAACAATAGCAGACAGAATCAAATTTCATTATCCTCATAGGTGAATTGCCCAAATTCTTTATTTGTAGCAAAGGATGTATGTACAAACTCCACCACAGCTGCTCCTCCCCCGAGTCTCAATCGAGATTCCCGGAGGCGCCCCAAGTTCTCAGTGACATCCCCCAGGTCCCATGCAGCCACAAGTACCTCTGACCTTCCTTCTTCTAATCTTTCACATTTCTTCTGCCTCGATGTCTCCTCCAACTCCTGTCTCAGTCCTCTTTGTGTTGTTGTAACAAACCCCTGGATATTGACTGAGATATAAAAAGAACAGATTTATTTAGTTCATGATCCTGGGGTTGAGAATTCCAAGTAGTATAATGTCTCTTGAAGACCCCACTCCTAGCTACACTGAAATATGTCAGAGAGAATGGGCATGACCACACATAGATGGGGTAAGGTACAGTGGGTGGCTTTGTTGTTTGACAATCTGCTTTTGCAAGATTTTTTTTTTGTTTTCTTGATCTATGTTAATCCCTGCCTAGAGTGGCGTCCCCATGACCTAATGACTTCCCTTGGGCCCTATCTCTTAAAGGGTCTATTGTCTCTGGGTCTGAGGAGATAGCTCAGTGGGTAAAGTGATTTCCTTTTAAGTGTAAGAACCTAAGTTCAGATCCCCTGAACCTAAATACTCAGTCATGGTGACTCTCATTAGTAATCCAGATGATAATGAGGTAGGAGTAGAGACAGGAAAACCAGGAGCTTGCTGGCCAGCTAGCCTGGCCTACTTGGTAAAGTTTTGGGTCTGTTAGAAGATTCGGGTCTAAGATGTCAAGTCCTGCCATGTGAAAGGGACTGTGTGACACTGTTCTTGATCCTGGAGCAGAGCCATTAGGGTGTGGGAATCCACAAATGTTGACAGTCGATAGGTGTACAGCTTGTTTGTATAATAATGTACAAAATTTACTTTATGTTCCTCTTTTGGGAAATAGTCTCCTTGCCAAGGTTGTTGGGGAATGTCCTCTCTGCCAAAGTTAATAATTAGAGACAACAAGCATCTGAGAGGTGAGTGTGTGTCTAATGTCTTTAGCAAAATGGTGAACTCTGTGACCTTCAAGACAGCCCTTAAGGCTGTGGGAAAGAACTCTAAAAATGTGAGTTCAAAAATATATAAACAGGATTTCTCAACTATGCAAAATATAAGGATGCAATATGAATTATATAAGGGGCTTCATGGACCTAAAAAAAAAAACCCAAAAAACAAAAAACAAAAACCAACAACCAAATGAACAAAAAACAGAGACTGCACTATTAACCAGCTTGTCAAAAGATATTAAGGAAGAAGATAAAATATTTAGGGAGTGGTGATCGAAGGCCAAGATCCCACCCAGCCAAGATCCTTGTGTCTGCTTACACAAGCAGACAGATTCCTAAGTTCAAGGTAAGCCTGGGACAGAGCTAGTTTAGGCCCAAGAATGGCAGGAATGGTGATCTCACAACTGGAACCCACCCAGCTAGCTTATTTTCTGGGTTTACAAAGGTAGGCAGATCTCCAAATTCACTGCTATGTTTAAAAAAAAAAATACTTGCTGTCTTTTCTAATAATCAAGGGGCTAAGGTCACTACATGCTGATAATCAAAGGTGAACCTGGGGTGGACAATTGAATTGATATGCAAATAAAAGACTGGGCTTTAGTCTGAGAGAGCTGAACTATCCACAGAAGCTGTCTAGAGATCTTTGGAAAGTTTTCTCGAGCAGAACACAAGGCTGTCAGCTTGTACCCCACAATTGACTTCAAGTTGTTCTTTTTGCTGCTCCCAAACTCCCCTTCTTTATGATCCCTAAGCTGAGGCTAATCCTTGGCAATGAGAGAACCAGTCTCAAACAATATGTGGAAGGTGTACTTGAGGAATGATACATACAGCTAACCTTTGACCTCCATGTACACTCTGCTCACATTCATGCACCTGAAGGTACACACACACACACACACACACACACACACACACACACACACACACACAATCTACCCCCTCTACAGAACTACATTAAAGATCAAGGGTCTAGCACACAAACACATCCATAGCACTCCCAAATCTATATGGAAATGGAAGAGAGACAGACAAGGCTAAAATCAGTTGGGAACAGATAGAAGCATTTTGACAAGCAGCAAGATAGAAAAGAATGGGACCATGAGGAGATGAAAATGCTTAGTTAACACGATCAAAGGCTTGGTAATAGACTCACTGATGCTATAACCATCCATATGAAATTGGAAACTTTCCTACTTGATGTCATTTACTGTCTCTGGGGAGACATTCTTAATGAGGTCTGTGTTTCCAGGCTCTCTAAGGATGTGAGCTGATCCTGAGAATTTTCTTGACTGCAGCCATGGATAAAGCCTGGGATTCTGACTTCAGTGTGTTTGCTTCCGGCCTTGGGAACAGCTGTCTCGAGTCATCCCACTAGAACATGGACAGCGAATATCTCACTATAGACTTGCAACAAGGATGAGGATCATAGGGACTGGTTTCCCAGACCCCTTCTCCTCCCTGTTCCCTGTGTTCTCACACCCAGGACTACCTTTCTGGCTAATGTGAGACCTCTCCTCAAGGCATGACAGGGCCATCTTAACCTGAGCAAACGTGGCCCTCATACGTGAGACCATTATAAGGTCAGACATGTTGAAATCCCCTCGAAGAAAGAATGAAGGGGAGGGGTGTCAACCTTACCTGAGATTCCAGCCACTCACCTCCCACCATACTGTACACAGTCCTGCCCAGCTGCACTGGACTGGGGACGCAGGGCAGGGGACAGGGGAGGGTACCTAGGAGGTAGAAGACTCACTGAAGGGAGGACTCGACCTATACAGCTTTCAGAAAACTGTTACCATGTGGGTGAGTCTTTGCAGTGATCTATGGGTTCATCCACATTTCCCGTTCCTGGAAGTCGACTCACTGTATCACCAAGTTGAACTTGGGCGGAGTCATTACTTTGGTGTGTTGGTGGTGTCCCATCTGAGGCAAACAGATGTTTGTTCATGTCTGCCCAGAAAAAGCCCACTTAAGATGGACCAAGACAGAGTCTTTTTTTCTCTCTAACAGGACAAGTTTGACTCCTGCTACCTAGTCAGTCTGGATGGAAGCTGTTTGCCCATCATATTTTGTCAAACATTCACTGTTTCTTTCCACACTGAAGAGATTAGCCCTCTGCACTTCCTGCTGCTATTTAGATATTTTGCATTTCTATTTCACTTAAAGGATATTTTGAGCTGAGTCACCTTTGGGTGATCTTTTCAGCTGACTTATTATTCTAACACTCTTCTCTTTAACAGAGAATCGCCAAACGCCTTCCAGAGGTTTTTTAAAATCTAGACTACCATGTATGTAAGACACGAAGTGTTTTATAGAAACAGTAGAATGTGAAATGATGGTGTTTAGAATCAATGAGCTGTAGGTATATATGCTCAAAATTTTGTGGCTTTTAGCATTTTTTTGACAAAGAATGTAAGTACCCCCATGGGGAAACTCACCAACCCTCACCTCCTCCTGCCCGTTCTCCCAGCCTGAAGGAAAATTATCCAGCTTCCTGGGCTGAGTGTATACATTATTATTTTGCACCTTCTAATTCTTGAGACTCATTCTCTCATTGTCAAGGGCCAGCCTTGGCTTGGTCAGGGGTCCTGAGGAAGGGGAGTTTGGGAACGGTGAAAAGAACAAGTCTCCAAGTCAATTAACCCCTATTTCATATTTTCATAGGGAGGGAGAATGTCAGAGCAAAATAGTCTAGATTTGAAAAAGCTTAATGAATCTCTTTCTTTGATTATGTTGAGTTAGGCAGTGGTTTATCAATCAATAAAATGTTTTATAATGCTGTAAAAGACCTGGGAAGTTATCTCAGAGCCTCTTCCAGTTAATTGTCAACACAGGAATGTTCAGCCTCGCCTACTTCTCTTCTCCCTCTCTTCTCTTTTTCTTCATTTCTTTGACATTGCAAGAAATGATTCGAGCATCCACCCATGTGCAGTATTACATGAAGACTTGCCTCATTCCATGGTGTAAAGACAAAGCAGCGCTGAGAGGGAGCTTGTGCCTTGGGAGACTCTATGAATTCCACTGGGAGTTGCTTGTCTTTGCTTCTGATCTGCTTCTAGATTTTCACATATCAGTCCCAAAACTTTGACTAAACTATTGTTTCCCAAGTTTGCTGAACAGCAAACATCACCCAAGAACCACTTGCTGCATTTGCAGAACCAGATCGTGAGGCAAACTTCAAGAGAATTGGCTTGGAAATCTATGTGGGGTTTGTTCTCTCTCTCTCTCTCTCTCTCTCTCTCTCTCTCTCTCTCTCTCTCTCTTTCTCTCTCTCTGTGTGTGTGTGTCTGTCTGTCTGTCTTTTTCTCTGTCTCTGTCCCTATCTGTCTTTATCAGTCTCTGTCTCTATCTCTCTCTCTGTCTCTCTGTGTGTGTGTGTGTCTGTCTGTCTGTCTTTTTCTCTGTCTCTGTCCCTATCTGTCTCTATCAGTCTCTGTCTCTATCTCTGTGTGTCTCTCTATCTGTCTCTGACTCTGTCTCTCTCTCTCTCTGTGTGTCTCTGTCTTTTTCTCTGTCTCTGTCCCTATCTGTCTCTATCAGTCTCTGTCTCTATCTCTGTCTCTCTCTGTCTCTCTCTGTGTGTGTGTGTGTGTCTGTCTGTCTGTCTTTTTCTCTGTCTCTGTCCCTATCTGTCTCTATCTGTCTCTGTCTCTATCTCTGTGTGTCTCTCTATCTGTCTCTGTCTCTCTGTCTCTCTGTCTCTCTCTCTCTCTCTGTGTGTGTGTGTGTGTTCCTGTGAGAGTGTGGGCACAGGCACTCACGTGTGGCGGTCAAAGAACAACCTTGGGTATCTTTCCACTTTCCACCATGTTTGGACAGGGTCCCTTGTTATTTGTTGCTGTATATGTCATGGCCGCCTGTGAGTTTCTGCAGACTCCCTTGATCTGATTCTCATTTTGCCACAAGGAGGGCAGGATTACAGACACCTGCTGCCTCACCCAGCTTTCTGTGGGGTCTGGGTATGTGAAGTGAAGACCTCATACTTGCTCAGAGAGTGCTTTCCCTCCAGACCCATCTCCCCAGGCCAGAGATCTTTGTTTTTAAGAGGGTGCAGATGGTTCTCATGATCAGCAGAGTTCAAGGTTCACTGGATGAGGACATTGGTTCTTATGACTTGACCTAAAAGCATGGTCCAGGTGGAAATCCCAAGGTTCAGGGTTGGTGTGCAGGAGGAGCTGATGTCTGTATTCACATCTGTACACCCCAGTGGCGCCATTCACAGGCTTAATGTCCATCAAGGTATGAATTTCCAGTTCTCTACCTTGTGTCACGATGTCCTCTATCAGTAGATCTGTGGGTCTAGAGGACTATGAACAGCCTAAGCAGGGACAAGATGGCCTACAATGTCTCTCTAGAGAGCAAGGGTGCCAACCTGGTGCCAGGGTGTCCTTGGTACAGGAGGATCACCTTGTCGCTGCTACTTGCTCACACTTGTATTCTTGGGTGTGTGTGTTGCCTCCAAAAGGCAAGCCCTGCCTCCCTCCTCCTGCTGCTCAGATCACTGTCCATAGTAGAGCAGCAGCAGCTGAAAGACTGAAGCAGAGATTCTTGGATCCCATTCTAGACGTTATCAGAACCTCTGACTGCACGAGAGTTCCAAAACCTGTGGGTTCATTGCAACCTCCTGAACTGGAATGGGAGGTGACGCCACAGACCGGAGAGAGGACATTGCTTCTGAGTCCCTTCTCTACACATTTGACCCTTGCACTGAAGCTGTGAGCTGGTTTGCTGTCTACAGAGAACCAAGGGGACTTGAGCTGCCGGGAGACTAGGGGAACTGGCTTTCCTCTAATCAACCATCACATCAGAAAAACATGCAAGCTTTGTGGCTTGCTCTCTTTTTAAAAGAGAAAGAAAAAAACGTGTTCTTGAAGCCTTCCTGATGTGTTTATCTGCTGAAGAAGCACATACCTTGAAGGACAATTGATGTCCACATTATGTCTGTTTAACACTTGGGTGGGGTCAGTGCTGCAGTTTAAAGCTGGTGGGGGGGACACACGAGCCACCAAGGAGAATCCGCTTAGACTCCTTGTGCGAGGCTCGGGGTGAGCTGACCTCTCCCCTCCCTGAGGGTTTGTCTTGAGCTTTCAGGTTTTCTAATTAACTATTAACGAGGCGGCCATAATTTATTGAATAGGGCAAGGTAATCTAGCTGAGCCTGGAGTTGAGTTATGTTTCCTGAGGGAAGAGAAGAGTTGGGAATAAATCACTCCCTCTTTAATTAGTAGCTTTGGGCTGACCGGGTTGAAATGACGGTGCAAAAAAAAAAAATGGCAAAGAAGACCAGCAGTTCTGCCAGAACCCAGCGTGGGCCTCAAGCTCTGCTCACTGAGAGATTTATGTAGTTGGAGGTGAGATCTGCCTAGCGACAAGAGGGACCCAATGAAATGTTCTCATTCTGCGACAACCGCTGCAGGAACCTAGAGGCAGGATCCTTGCTTTTGCAAACTAGTGTTGCATTCAAAATGAAAAAGAGTTCAGGAAGTGAACAACCATTAGAACATCTTCTTTTTTTTATTTTCTAAGTTTTTTTATTTACATTCCAAATCATTTCCCATTTCCCATTTCCTCCCTCCCTGAAAGTCCCATAAGCCCTCTTCCCTCCCTCTGTTCCCCATTCAACCCCCTCTCGCTTCTCTGTCCTGGCATTCCCCTACATCCAGTCTTTCCAGGACCAGGAGTCTCTCCTTCCATCTTCTTGGAAATCTATTGATATGTGAATTGTGTCTTGGGTATTCCGAGATTCTGGCTTAATATCCCCTTATCAGTGACTGTATACCATGTGTGTTCTTTTGTGATTGGGTTACCTCACTAAGGATGATATTTTCCAGTTCTGACCATTTGCCTAGGAATTTCGTGAATTCATTGTTTTTAATTGCAGAGTAGTATTCCATTGTGTAAATATACCACATCTTCTGAATCCATTCCTCCATTGAGGGACATCTGGGTTCTTTCCAGCTTCTGGCTATTATAAATAAGGCTGCTATGAACATAGTGGAGCATGTGTCCGTATTGCATGCAGGTAAAGCCTCTGGGTATATATGCCCAGGAGTGGTATAGCCGGATCCTCCGGGAGTGTCATGCCCAGTTTTCTGAGGAACCGCCAGACTGCTTTCCAGAGTGGTTGTACCAGCTTGCAATCCCACCAGCAGTGGAGGAGTGTCTTTCTCCTGCAGATCTACTACCAGGGGCCTTTCTCCTCAATCCCATTTCCTTCCCCCCCCCGCCCCCCGTCCATCCTGTTTGAGGTAAGTATCTACACTACCATGCTGGCCATCCATCATTGGGAGCTTACTGTCACATATTGGAAGTTGAGATACAGGCCGTGAAAATGAGCCTCCCTCCGGAGCGGGCTTCATAGATGATGTCGGAGAAGCGTCTCTGGGATTTCAGGAGTAAATACGCTGAACGGAGGACAGAGACACTGGTTTGCTTAGCATAGGTTAGACTCATTGAAATGACCCCTTTGGAACACAGACCATACTCAAAAGTTCCCCAGAACCTCAGCCATGGCCTGTCACACTGGAAACTGCACAAATGAAATGCTCGCCCCCAGGGTCCTGGTGCTTCTGGGGGCAGCATGCATGTCCCTGGGGTCCCAGAGCCAGCCCTGCACTGCCTGGTGTCAGAGCCACCATCTGTGGCCTAACATATTTTCCCTTCCTGAACTCAAACAGCAGAGTGGACCTGAAACTCCATCAACTAAACCCAAATGACCTCAAAACTTCATGGATTACACTTTCTTGAATATATATATACATACACACACACACACACACACACACACACACACACACACACATATATAATTTTAGCAGCAAAATCATTTGACTCTTCACATTTTGTTCTTCTGAACTTTCAGTCTGGGCTCCGGTCTTAGCGGGATGCCAGGAAGGGGTGGGGCACCACCTGAAGTTCCCAGGCTGATGGTGTGGATTTTATTAACCACCATAGTCGTTCCTGCCTCATCATTTGAAGGCTTTTGTGAAAGGCAGCTTGAGAGGTGTCCACTCACAGCTTCCAGCCCCTGGAGGGAAAACGCTCCCAGTTTCAGAACTCAGAAAGGGAACGCCAAAACCGCTTCTAGGAACACTTGTTGCTTTAACAACCCGGCCCCATTTGGCTGTCATTTTCATTTTATTAACAACAGCACCAAAGCCCTTTGGTGCCTCTAAGGCTTGTGTTCTCTTTACTCTGATTCCACTCAGTTGGTCAGCAAATACCGGTTAGCAGCATTTCGTCTAGGCTCCGCCCCACAGTTACCTGGCAACCGCCAGGTAGGCCTGGCTCACTATAAAAGGGGCTGCTTGCCCCCTCCTCTTGCTCTCTTGCTTCCTTGCTCTCGCTCTGTCCTCTAGCTCCTTCTCCCCGCTTCTCCCCATTCCCCTCCCCTAGTATTTCTGCCATCAAAACCCAATCCCAGGGACTTCGGACTCTTTCCCGAGCCTTGGTGTGGAAGAGAACCGGTCTTGTCTCCACCTTGATGAAAGCTGTTCTTGCCCACCTGCTGCCAAGAAGGCAGAGGCCAACTCAGCCAAGGCTGCGCCCTGGGGGAGGGCGGCAGGAGGCGGAGGTTCCAGTGAGGAAGAACAGACCACTAATAAATCGCACAGTCATTACCCTTTATGCATACTTCTTCTAATAGGTGTTGCGGATTCCTGCCTCCTAATAAGGAAAGGAAGTGGGAGCACATAAATTCTCTCAAGGGAGTCAGACAGCCCGAAGCCACGTTCTCGAGAGCTGCAAACGTTACCATGCGCACACAAGCAAAACAGGGCTTTAAAGAGCCATCCAGGGCTAGAGTCTGGCAAGGTTCCCTTGGATCTAGACTGTGTTTTTGCATTGCTACAGTCGAAAAGGAGAGCATTTCTCCCGCCAGCCACATGGACTGGGTTGGTTAAATAAACAATGACATTAATTGATGGAAAGAAGCTTTATTGAATGCATCCCAGAGATTTGTTTGTTTGCCTGCTGGAATGTTTAGTTGTTTACTTAACTGATCTCTCTCTGTCTCTGTCTCTCTCTGTCTCTGTCTCTCTGTCTCTCTCTCTCTCTCTCTCTCTCTCTCTCTCTGTCTGTCTCTGTCTCTCTCTGTCTCTGTCGCTCTCTGTCTCTCTCTCTCTCTCTCTCTCTCTGTCTGTCTCTGTCTCGCTCTGTCTCTCTCTGTCTCTCTCTCTCTGTCTGTCTCTGTCTGTCTCTGTCTCTCTCTCTCTCTCTCCTCCCTCCCTCCCTCCCTCCCTCCCTCCCTCCCTCCCTCCCTCCCTCTCCTCCTCCTCTCCTCCTCCTCTCCTCCTCCTCCTCTATTTTATCTAAGCCATTCAAGTTTTGGCACAGGAAAGAAAGACGCATTTTGAAAGTTTTTGTCTGCATTGCCACCCTGCCGCGAGTCTACCACGAGCTTAGTAACACTGTCGGCTGCCCCCACAGTCGGCTTCTTTATCTTCTAGAATCTGCTTTTCCTGGGACCAGCTAAGACTTTGTTGGAGATGGGCTGCCCCATATGTACATGGTGACTGCAGAGAAGGAATTCAAGGCCCGGTTTAACAGGCTATTACTCCATCCCCCCAACTCCAACCCCAGGATTTATGGGTTTACAGAGAAAAATCTGTGAGAATGGGTAGGGCCAGGGTTTAAAGGGAATTCAGACAGCTAAGGCAGCAGACAAGAATTTGTTGCCTGTTTTGATTTTGACCAAGTTTTGGCTTTGTTAATTATGACTGAGTCTTCCCTAGGAGTTCAGGTCAGTTCTCCCCAGGGGGAGCTCCAGGTCCTCCCTCAGAGTTTCTTTGTTTCATCACACTGGTATGGCCAAGGGACTTTGGGAAACAGTGTGTGATTCTGAGCTACTTCAGACTTCTCGATTTCAGACTTTTTTTTTCCCCTGTTTTTCACCAGCAGATGCTAGGATGCTGTAGTGAAGCCCCTGCTCAGAGGACCAACAGAACTCAGAGCTCTGCATCTCCCCAGATGGCAGGAGGGGGGTTTATATTCCCCATTTTGTTGTATGGTATCTGTTAGCATTTCTTCTAGGCTCCGCCCCACAGTTACAACAGCCATATGTCTGACTCACTATAAAAGGTGCTGCTTGCCCCCTCCTTACTCTTACTCCTTTCCTCTCTTTCTCTCTGCCCCTTCTCTTCTCATTCCCTCCCTCTCTCCATGTGTTCATGGCCAGCCTCTACTCCCCATGCCCTAAATAGACTTTATTCTATACTATACCCATCATCCTGTGGCTGGTACCTCAGGGGGAAGGGATGCCTCAGCATGGGCCCACAGAAGCACCCCCTTCCACCTCACCATACCTCACTCTACCAAACATATCCCTGGCTTCCTCTCTTTCTTATAAGACACAACAGTACCCAAGCTCAGGCATCAAATGAGGGTTCCTCCCCTGTGAAGGGCCTCCATAGACCTTCAGATAGAAACTCACTCCAAACAAACAGAAAATCAGGCCACACCTGGCCTCAGCACCCCACCAGGCATTTGGTTTTCTTCTGTTTCTCCATTTTGTATCAAAACAAACCAAATAAACAAACCCAAGTTATCTGATGGATTCACACACACCTAAGGTCATAGAATATTTGTTGAAAGAAGCTTCAAGTCTTGAGGTCTCCACCGAAATCTAGGAACAGCATGGATTCTGTGGCAGCTTCAGAGAGAGAGAGAGAGAGAGAGAGAGAGAGAGAGAGAGAGAGAGAGAGAGAGAGAACTTCAATTCTAAGCACATGGCTGATGGGAAATTCCAGGGATGGTTATTAAAATTTTAAAGCTGTTGAGGCCTCTGCAGATATAGCTTGGTAGTAAGCACTTGTCCCAGGTGCACAGGCTCCAAACCCACAAGAATAAAAAAGATGTGCAGTCTGACTCAGTGCCTATACACTGGAAGAATCCTCCCTTTAAAATAACATTCCACTAGAATCTATTTGTCTGTCTTCTTCATGTTTCATTTATCATCTATGTATCTAGTGTCTGTCTATAATCTGTGATCTATCATCTTTCTATTATCTAGCTATCATTGTCTATCTATCTATCTATCATCTATCATCTGTCTATCATCTATCTATCTATTATCTACTTATCTTTTATCCATCAATCTACCTTCTATTCCTGCATGTACTCACACACACATACACACACACTTGAGTCCCATGTGCATTGCACACTCTCTTGTTTGAACATTGTTTGCAAATCAAGGTTCTGGGGAAAATCAGCTGCTACCAGTAAGAAAAAGCTGAAATATGGAGACACATCCCTCCAATGTCCCTGATGTATTGTTAGATGAAGAATTGGGCAGTTATGAAGACACAAAGGAAGTGTTTTCCTTTACTATACGACTATTATCTTTATTTAAACTCATAGAATTTGGTTTGTGTGCATACCATACAAAGATATGAAGGAGCCACATGTAAGATTTAATTTGAAACACAAGTCCCTTTCAGTGACCATCTTGAGGAGACAGGACTTCGCTGGAGGTGGTGGGGGCACGAAGAGAGGCATCTCACCTTGCTTGTGATGTTTCTTTCTTAAAGTGGATGGTACCCACAGTGTAATATTATGCTATCCTTCTGGATGTCTAAAATATTTCCTAATTTTCCAGAGTACTGAGTTCTGAAATCTTTAGAAGCCCCAGAAATGGCAGGTCATTACACTGTACAGAGTCACCCTGGAGACAAGAGGAACTGCACCTACCACCTTTCCCCCAGAGACACCGCAATGACCTTCCCATGAAGGTCTCCACACCACCCTCCATCCCAGAGAAGTTCAAAATTCTAACCTCTAGTCATTGTGGTTTGAGAAATTTAGTAATAGTTTTTAATGGGTTGTTTTTGCTATTATGTGTGAGCTGAGCTCGTGCACATGAGTGCAGTGCCCACAGAGGCCAGAAGAGGGCATCGGATCCTGTTGGAGCAGGAGTTACAGGTGGTTGTAAGCTGACAGAGAGAAGTGCTATGAACAGAACTCCAGGCTTCTGAAGAAGCACTGTGTTCTCATAGCTGCTGAGCCATCCCTGAAGCCTTCATAAGGTTTTAATGGATACATAAACAGTCGTATCTTAAAATAACATGTAATGTTTAGCCTCTGTAATGGCTACTCCTGGTTGTCAACTTGACTATATCTGGAATGAACTACAATCCAGAATTGGAGGGCTCACCTGTGATGTGGCACACACCTTTAATCTGGGCCACACCTTCTGCTGGAGTCCTACATAAGGACATTGGAAGAAGGAAGATTCGCTCTTCTTCAACTGCTTGCATTTGCTTGCTGGCACAGCTGTTGGAAGCTACGTCTACAGAAGGCCAGCTGAAACAACTAGCCTTGTGGGACTGAGCAACTATTAGATTGTTGGACTTCCCATAAACAGCTCACCATTGTTGGGGAGATGGACTACAAACTGTAAGTCATTATAATAAATTCCCTTAATATAGAGAGACATACCATACGTTCTGTGACTCTAAAGAAACCTGACTGATACAGCCTCCAATTTCAATCATTTCTTCATCACGAGAGCATTCAGGACCTACCCTTCTAGATGACTTCAATGCTATTAGCTACAGTTACTCTCACTATTGAACAGGACTCGAGTTGCCATGGCCAGTCTCTTACCCAACAGTCTCCTTTCCAGGTTCTGGAAACAGCTGTTCTGCCCTATTTTTCCATGACATCTGCCTTTTCAGAGTCCACAAATGAGTGAGATTTGGTTAACAATGCAATACTATCCAGCCATGCAAAATGGGTCTGTCGCGTGCAATGACATGTGTGCACCTTGAGGATATGCACAGAAGGACTTACTATGATCCTTGTCAAATATAGGCTATGTTTTGGTTTTACTTAAGTAACTGTCATCACAGACAATGTCCCCTGGATCTACCATAGTAGAAGATCACATTGATCCCACATTTTTTGAGTCAGATACATGGAAGATGGGGTAAACAGATGTCAGGATTACCTGCTAAAGCAGTTCACTTTCGAAGGGATGTTTCTGCACAGACGCACAGGGCTGGCACGTCTTGTGCTGATTTAGTTTGCTGGAGGTATAGCTTCTGCTTCAGTCCCTTCCATCAGACTCCTTGTTCGGCACTCTTCCTAATGGGCCACAGTTCACTGTGAGTCTTAGAGCACTGCCCCAGCTCAGTGGGATTAAATCATCCTTTTACAATGATCAGCTGTCCTGCTATATTTAATTCCCTCGAACTTTCTCCCATGGGAGGAAGCAAAATGCGAGCAAGCTTGTCTTGTAAATATTTGGAAGGATGAGAGCGGACGGTTGCAGCGAGTGTCTGTTCTCTGTCAGCGGAAGTTGCCATGTGTAGTGACCAGTCAAAACTCCTAGTTCTCAGGATGAACCTGGAGGATCAAGAAAAGGGCTTCAGTTTCTAGAAAGCACTGCTTTTCAGAGGAACTCAGACTACAACACAGAACGTGGCTTTCTGGAGATTTGACAGTGGCCAACAAATAAATTAAACAGAGTCGAGCATATCTGCAATGTGATTTCGATTGTTATATACCAAGATTTAAGTTTCATTCCTGTGCATGTTTGAATTGTAGAATGTTCTTATTCTCCCAGAGATGTCTAGCTCCTGGGAAAACCTCTGGAGCCCAGCTCAACGCAGCACATATTATAGGTTGGGGGTCACATACCCAATGCATGGTTTTTTACACAGTATTGCTGAGTGGTAAGTGACAAAAAGTGCCCCAGGACTTCCTACACACTCTGGGAGATCTGATGCCCTCTCCTGACCTCTAAGGGTGTGTGTGTGTGTGTGTGTGTGTGTGTGTGTGTGTGTGTGTGTGTTTGTGTGTAGAATTTTGTCTTTTAGACCATAATCAGGGACATCTCCAGTGTTATTGAAGGTTATTTCTTTCAGCAGTCTACATTTTTACCTCATTGGTTACAATTTTTCCCCAGGGTATTAGTCTAAGCAGAATTGTTTTTATAATTTTATTTTATTATTAATACATAGAAGCATAATTGATTTTAATAGTCACCTTGTCACCTGGCAACCCTGTAGAGTTCATTTATTGGTTCTAATAACTTATTGACCATCTAGGGACTTCTCTGCCTAAGATTATGACCTTCTCAGGGTAGACATGGGTCTGGTCTTCTGTTCCACTGCAGCACCAGGGGGAAGTGTCAAGAAGCAACCCCTGTGCCACAGGAGGACTCTCAGCTGCTCTGAGCAAGTCACTGCTCAGGCAAAGGCAGCCTCAGACTGCTCACCACAGGGAGAGAGCCAGTCAGTCAAGAGGCAAGATGGCGGCAGGGAGGAGTTTGATCACAGGTGCTACCTGATCAGAAGATGGCAGTTACTGGTCAAAGGCCCAAGTTAACGAACAGCCTGCAGGCAAAAGCTTGTCTGGCTCCCGGAAGTGAAGTTAGCTGTAGAAGGATGGGTGAGCGGCCCAGCAATCTCTCATCCTGCAGCGGCCTGCGTCTTTGATATGCATTCTGATGTTATCTGGTGTTCTGCAGGGTGTAGGTGTTTCTCTCCCAACTGATGTTTCTCTCATCCATTCCCCCCCCCCCAAAATAGTGGATCCTAGCTGGTAAGATTTTAGAGTTGTATGCAAGTATTTCTCTAGAGAGTGAGTGGTGGCAAAGAAAACACAAAGGATGATTTGCAAAGAACAAGTTATTCCAGTCAAATGACTTCAGAAGTATCTCAGAGAGAGAAAAGGAGAGAGTGCTCAGACAGCAGATCCCCTCTGCCCACTCTCAACGCAACTATGCCAATGACTCACACACTCACACTGTATCTCAGAAAAGGAAATACCTTTGTTCTCTCTTCTTACTGGTCAGAACACTAAACTGTTAATATTTCCAAAGGCGTTCTCCCTTAATTCTGGACAAAAGTCAGGAACTCCCCAGCACCCCTGCCCCCACTGCCCAGTATCCTAAAACACTTCATGAAAACATATAGCTAAATGTTCCTGATTTACAAATTTTAAAGTTGATTTGCACCTTTTTTTTAAAATCATGTGGTGTGTGTGTGTGTGTCAGTCTGTCTGTCTGTCTAAGTATGGATATCTACATGCAGAGAGTGACTTTGGAGGCCAGAGGCATTGGATGTCCTTGGAACTGGTGTTGCAGGCAGTTGTAAGGTACCCAGTGGGTGCTGGGGTCCAGACTTGGGTCCTCTGAAAGACTGGTAGCTTAACAGCCACCCTCTCCAGCTTCTTTCTGTTAATTTCTAAATTTATAAGCACAAAAAGAGTCCTGAACTATCAATAATTAGATCATAGTGCCTTTATGGTTGGGGGAACCTTGTTTCTCATAATTGGCGCAATGTTGCACACTACTGATTCCTAGGGGAAATTTTATATTTTTTTTTTTACAGTACATCCATAAAGCCTTTTGCTTTTATCAAAGTCAAATACTTTTTTTCAGAGTGAAGGAGTTCAGGGCTGGACAGAACTGGTCTCAGGAGAGACGAAGGTGAGATTAAAAGTTTGAGACTTGAAGCCCTACCCTCCCATCTCCAGAGGAATTTTCTGGTGTCCCTCGTATATAGGTCTATAAAATAGACGTACAAATCAGTTACAGACAATAAATAAGAAATTTATTTTAAAACAATTCTTCGGTACACATATGTCATCCCTTATTCTAGAGGGAACAAATCTGCATATTAACATAAAGAATTTGCATAAAGAATTAAATCTTGGTGCTTATTTGATACCATGGGATGGAGGGCATCTTCAATGTTCTTCAGAGTTGACAGATGTGTTGACTTTATAGTTATCAGTTTGTTTCTTCACACAAATATGTACTTAAAAAGTGGCAGAAGGTCATCTAAAAAATGATTGATGATTCTGTCTAATTCCAAGCTAAAAACTCGCTAAAAAATTTATGACCATCAAATCAGCAACTTAAGTGGGAAACTTTCAAATCAGATGTGCTAATACAGTAAATCCAAAGACACACTAATCTGATGCACACTGAAGAACAATGGCAGGAAAAATATTAAAATATTTGTTCTCTGTAATTGAACTATTTCATTTCTATAAAAGAAAAAAAACTTCACGGATGTTCTGTAAAAATACCACAAATGCCCCCCTCCCCGCCTTATCATCAGCCTGTAAAGAAGGGAGACTGGAGACAAGGCTATGGTGGATCTACTTTTTTTTTAATTAAAATATAATTACACTCCTTTCGCCCTTTCTCTCCTCCCTCCTACCCTCCCATGTTTGTCTTCCTCCCAAATTCATGGCTTCTGTTTCTTTAACACTCATTGCTACACATACATACGAATGAATCGACATACAAACTACTGACATACAATCTACTGAGTCAAGTTAGCTCAGTGTTGCCTGCACGTATATACTTTCAGGACTGAGCACTTGGGCTTGGATAACCAATCAGAGCGCGTAGATAACCAATCAGAGGGCTCGGATAACCAATCAGAGGGCTCGGAAAACCAGAGGGCGCAGATAACCAATCAGAGGGCTCATCTCTGGGTAACACCCTTTCCCTTCTCTCATCAGTTGTTAATTACCTACAACTCCTCATCTAGAGGTGGGATCCCAGTGAGATTTCTTCCGTGTACATTGGGATGTCAGCTGGTGCTGGAATTGTTCCGGTCCTGTTACGATAGGTAGGTGTGTTGTTGAGATTTCCTTGTCAGAGCTGGAAGGCACACTCTCACAGCTGACTTCCTGGTCCTCTTGCGCTTACCATCTTTCAGCCTCTTCTTCCATGATGTTCCCTGAGCCTTAGGTGCAGGCACCGCATTGCATGTGTATTGTCTTCTTCCACCCTTCCTCGTTAGAGACGCCTCCCCATATTTTTCCCATTTCCCCTTCATATCACCTATATCCCTAACATACATTAATCTCAAATCTGAGGAGCCCCAGGCAGTGTTCACGGGCGCCCTATGGTATGTTGGCACACACAGTGGGAGATGAATTAAGTGCCTATTTAGAACCAAGGCAACAGTGAAACTGGGCAATTCAACACGGGTGATCCCTGCCAAAATACCCTGGAATCGTTTTCCACTTGATATGACTTTGGTTGTTGCACATACAGACACCATTATTATTATTATTATTATTAATTGTTTCATTTATTTTTGTTTTATTTATCCAAATGTTTGCTGATCCCCATTCACAGCGCTACAACCATATGTAGGACTCTATAGGAAATGCTGGGTTGAAGGCCTAGAGGGCCATATGCTTGGAGCTGGAGTGGAGGTTGGCCGTTCGAGACTGCATCTCAGATGCTCTTGGGGTAGCCAGTACCAGAACTGAATTAGAGCTCAGCCAGAGGGCAGCAGGCAGTCATTGACAGCTTTCCCCCAAAAGGACAAGCTTAGGAGTTCTTTTCTTCCTAGTGGAGCAAGGCCCTTCTCTTTTATCCCAAATTCTTGGAAATGTGTTCCACTATGGTCATCTGACCTCAGGTACACAGGAAAAGGTCTTAAAAAGGAGAGAGAAACTGTGGCCAAAGCCGAGACAGCACTGAGAAGAAAAGCTACTTTAAAATACACGTACTAACTAAACAAACGAGAAATTCTGGACCAGAGGTGACTCAGCAGGTAACTGTCTTGCTGTCCAGCTAGTCTGAGCTTAGCGGCTGGGAGAAGAGAAGTGACTCCTGCAAGCTGTCCTCTGACCTCCACACATGCCCTGTGGAATGTGTCCCCTCCTTAGATAAATAAACAAAAACCTCTGGCTGAGTTACTGCCGCATCATCCTCGTTATATAGTCTGATTGATTGCAGTGGCTGCCTCATGAGGTTGGACCCGAGTGCAGGGACACAGTGTGGTGATCAATTAACCATGCCTGGTAGGATCATAGGCAGCCTGCTTTTCTTTTTCCTCTAAGGCAATTAGCTGCAAATCTCCTTCCGAAGGTGACTGTGATTTTTGCAAAGCAAGCATGGAAGGAGAAGGGGAAGAGAAGGGAAAGGGGGGGAGAAAAGGGAAGGGAAGGGAGGGGAGGGGAGGGGTGAGAGGAGGGGAGGGGAGGGGAAAGGAGGGGAGGGGAGAAGGGAGGGGAGGGGAGGGGGGAGGGGAGAGGGGAGGGGAGGGGAAGGGAGAGGGGAGGGGAGGGGAAGGGAAGGGAGGGGAGGGGAGGGGAGGGAAGGGAAGGGAAGGGAAGGGAAGGGAAGGGAAGGGAAGGGAAGGGAAGGGAAGGGAAGGGAAGGGAAGGGAAGGCAGACACTTCATAGTCTAGGGAGGGAACTGATGGGCCCAGTGTAGTTAAGCCTACATGGTGTAGATAAATACTCTGGCACAGATGAAAGGGAAAATAAAGCAAGCTGAGAGTGAGTAATGGAGCAAGACAGAGAGCTGACTTTGAAGTTTAACCAGAGTTTTGTAGTTGCAAATACCCCTGAATAAAATCTGGGGGGAAATGCCTTGAGTTTCCCACCCTGGGACACTCATGAATACTGTGTTTCTGACCCTTTGCATTGCTACACCCTTCTGAGCAGAGACTGACATGATGTCAGAGAACAGTGAATTTAGAAGCTGTCTGGGCTGGAAGTCTGCCTGGGATGCATGGAATGAAAGGAAAGGAGGTTTCTGATTTTCCCAGTTGGCCTGACTACGGGAGTTGCCCCCAGGAAGCTCAGAGTACAGCAAGCAATAAGCTGTATCTCCTAACTGGTATGAGGATGGGCCAAAGGTCTGAGGAGCACAGGGTATGGACAGGACGTATGGAAACCGGGGGCAGCAGTTCCGTCCTGCTGGTGTGCACCAGGAAGGAGTCAGAACAGGTGATGGAAATACCAGATGCCAGTCACGGAAGTCTCAATGGCGTGAGCTCTCTACATAGAGCTGGACTGGAAGTCAAAGGCTTCCTGGGCATTTGCTAACCTGAGAATGTTCTGGACAATGTCTTTCTTCATCTTTGCATTCTATATGTGTAAAAAAAAATAAATAAAAAGGACTGCCAACTGTCCCTTTATAAATGGTGTATGTGGTATTCATATAATCACATGTATATACATGTATAGCTACATTTTACCAGGTTGGATGTATATAGCATTTTTGGCAGCAGGTAGGAGGGTTCTTTGGTGTAGATTAGAAGTTAGTTCTTCGGTTCTAGGTTTCTAACTAAACCTTCCCTGTGAGTGGAGAAGAGACTACCTTCAGGCTGGAAAGACAAAACATGACCCAAGGAACTCTTGTAGGACTTAGGACAAAGAGTCAGAGGAAGCAGGAAGACATACATGGCAAGAACTCCTCCCCTTCCACACACATACAGATCCCTGGTCACGCAGGATGTACTCCCAACGGCCCACCATCTAGGATTAGCCAGAGCTGATGAGATGACTCGGTGGGTAAGACCTTGGCTGCGCAATCCCTGACAGCTGCATTGAATCCCTAGGACCCACATAAAAGATACCTCACACACAAAACACAAACATACATATACTTATACATATATACATACACACGTGCACACAGAGACACACATACACACAGAGACAGAGACGCAGGCACACACCACCATCATCATCACCACCATCCTCTTCCTCCTCCTCCTCCTATTACTACTACTACTACTAATAATAATAATTTTAAACAGAATTCTGGAGTCAGTGGAGGACCACGACTTGGTGTCACTACAGTGTCAGGATGCTGAGTACTTGTTGACTGCGCACTCGAGTGTAACTTCTTAGGCTTTTTCAGTCTTTCTGAAAGAACTGTTTCATTGGCTTCAGTGGCAAAACTGCAAAGATAGAGGCTGGGAGCCTTGTGCTAACTGTCCTGAGGCTCAGGCTTAGCTAAGCAGCCCCAAGCTTCAAGCTTCAAGAAGCAGGAGCTCTTGATTTACAATTCCGCCGTGATGGATTACCTGGAGTCTCAACCTCCAGGCAAACTGTGATTAACTTGACCAAAGACATCTGGGAGAGCCATCCATGGTCTGGAATTATGATCTTAGTAAGCTACCCTGAAACGAGACACCGTGGAACTGCCTTTCTGCAAGGGGCCTCTGTAGGCTAATCCAGTATTCTTTCTTCCCTCCTCCCTTTCTTTCTTCCTTCCTCTTTTCTTCCTTCCTTTTTTTCTTTGTTTCTTCCTCCCTCCCTCCCTCCCTCCCTCCCTCCCTCTCTCCCTCCCTTTCTTTCTTTCTTTCTTTCTTTCTTTCTTTCTTTCTTTCTTTCTTTCTTTCTTCCTTTCTTGAAGCTTGTTACAAACAAACAAACAAATACAACAAAACAAAACTAGCAAAGAAAGAAGACAGCAGCCACAGGGACAGTCCACAAAGAGGCACCATGACTGCCCAGTTTTGCAGCTGCTTTTCAGGTCCCTGGAGTCCTGGAGAAGAGCAATTAATGCCTCCGTGATTAGCAACTGCTGAGGAAGGCCTGTCAGAGCCATGGACTAAATCTACAACTGCGTGCTTGAACGCTCATGTGCTCCCAATTAGCTGGGCTCTGTTGCTGGATAGAGAGGTTGGGAGGGGCGGGGCACGGGGTGAGGGGGGGGTGCTTGTCTCTGGCTACTATCAACAGTAGGTAAAGGTCAAAACGGAAGGCAGAGCAGCCATACAGGTGCTTGCACCCTACTCCACTGGCCTGAAGTAGCCCCCTTTGTTCTCCTCAGGACCTTGGGAGCTTCCCAGCTTTCTTGGTGTTGTGGAGTTAATGATCCAGCAATGGCCACAGAACTAAGACTTGGAAAGACACTAAAGACATTTTTTAAAAATTTAATAAGTCTCTCTCCTTCCAAAAGAGCCTTCAAGAGACTGTTTGGGCTTAAAACAAAAACCTTTGGAGATATGCCCTCTTTTCCCCCACAACACACCGGTCTCTAATCTGGGTCAGTTGGCCTAAAGGGATTTGAAATGACTCTAACAGGGTCTTTGGGACTCCAAACCTCGTGGTACTTAGAAAAAGGAGACTGCAGAGCATGTGGCCATTGACCCCTACAGGGACATGTTGACAATTTGTGTTTGCTTGGTGCTTAGAGGTTCTCCAAGACACAGCAAAGAATGAAGTAGAAATCTCTAGGTTTGGGGGATGGGGGAATAGGCAGAGAAAAATCTTCTTTTCCCAGGGAAGAATGAAAGCTCTCCTTGTTCTAAAAGTCTCCTCAAGCTCATCCTCCCAGAAGAATATCAACATGAATTAAGGGATTATGTTTAACTCCAAAGCATAGTGGAGGATATTAAACGGCTTTGTAAACATTGAAATTTTTACTAGAGTTTAAAACTTTCAAATGAATTGTAAGCATTTACCTTTAACAACAAATGAACAGAGTAGGTACAGAAGGTCTTGGCTGTTAGAAAGCAGCGGACAAAGGAAGACAGTTATTGTAGGTTAGGAGCTAAGGAGGGATGCAACCCATCATGGAGGGCAAGGTATGTTGTGGGAGCATGAAGTGGCCGGTCAGGTGATACCACAGAAGCAAGTGCAACAGAGTTGGCACCCAGTTCACTGTTTCACTTTTATGTAGCTGGGATCCCACCCAACCCACGAGATTGTGCCACTCGCATAAAGGGTGGTCCTTGTCTTCAGCTAAAGCTGTCTGGACCTCAGGGAGGTATTTCCAAGGTGAGTCTAGATCCAGTCAAGCTAACAGTGAGGAGCAACCATCACAGTGGAGGAGGGATGAAAGACTCTGCAGTTACTGCGGGGTAGGGACTGTGCTCTTCCACTCCTGTATTTGCTGTACTGTTCTCCAGTCTGCGGACAGCAGTACCTCTCCTGATTCCCGGGCCTTTATCTCATCTAGGAGTCTCTAGAAATCTTCTCTATATCTCAAGACTGTCAGTTGTTTAGTTGACTTCTGCTGGAGAATTAGGATAAGGGAGAAGGAAAGAGGGAGGGGTGGAGGTTAGAGTGGCAGTGAGGGGCAGTACCCTTCAAGTAGCTGAAAAGAAAGGGTCTGGTGACTGGTGAGATGGCTCAGCGGTTAAGAGCACTGACTGTTCTTCTAAAGGTCCTGAGTTCAAATCCCAGCAACCACATGGTGGCTCACAACTATCCGTTATGAGATCAGATGCCCTCTTCTGGTGTGTCTGAAGACAGCTACACTGTACTTAAATATAACAATAAATAAATCTTTAAAAAAAAGAAAAAGAAAAAGAAAGGGTCTGAGCTCATAAACTAGTCACTAAAGATAAACACTTGAGCTCATAAATTTATCACTAAAGACGGTACGTCTCCTGGCCAGTCTTTAGGTGTACCATAACAACCCGTTCTGTCTCCTCAGACAGAGCAGTTCTCATTAGGGATACTTAAAAGGAAAATACACACACTCTGAAATATTTCTTCCTCACGTATGCTAGCTCAGTTTTCATGATTATAATGAAATACATGAAGCTGGAAAATGTTCAGCCTCTGGTGAGGTACTCATGGTGGAGCATCATAGTAAAATAAAGGCAGGAGGTGGAGATCACAGGGGGACATGGGAAACTGAGGAGGGGCTGGCTTGTCCTTGGACCAACTCCCTGTAACAGTACTCTGGTGACCTGGCCACTTGATTACAGCAATTAAAGGCCTCATTGCCTCTCACCAGGAGCCAAACCTGCAAGAGTAGAACCCTTCGTGTCCTCATTTGCAGCAGATCCGAACCATAGCACAGTGGAATTCCAAAACGTTTTAATAAGCAAGTAAATTGTGGACTTAGAGTTCGGATCCTTAGAGATGTCGATAGCACCGCAGAATAAAAGGGACTGCATGGGTCCTCGTGTGCCTTCAGAACAAGGATATCAGACACCAGTGAATGTCAACTTGGGTCCAACTCAAAATTTTAACATGTGTTTCCCTTGGCACATGTATTTTTCTGTGTGTGTTGAAAGAATGATTTTATTTCTCTTTAAGTTGGCTATTTCCTTTTCTTCTGGGTGTGATCTTGAAATCCATGTGGTGGTAAGGAACCAGTAAGCGATCTCTTTTGTGACCTCCTGTGGACATATATCAATACCTTTCCTCCCTGTCCCTAATTCCCCAGGATGTATAGGGAAGCAACAAGAAAGTCACAGGATCAATATGCTTCCTCTGCGATACCAAAACCAGCTCTGGGCTGGGGAACGGGTCCTTAGACACAATGCATGCCATGTAGGCATGAGGACCTAGGTCCAGATTCCTAGCAACCACATAAAAAGCTAGGTGTGGCAGGGTGTGCTTGTAATCCCAGCATGGTGGAGGGAGAAGTGGACCCCTCATACCCGTTGGCCAGATGGTCCAGTTAAGGCAATGAGATTCCTTAACAGAGTTTATCTCAACATAAAAATAAAGGTAGAGAGCAAGGAATAGCAAGGTGCACCTCCTAACCTTTCCCAAACAACTGGGGACCAAGCATTCATATATATGAGCCTGTGGGTGTTGGGGTTTCTGCAAGCATCATGAAATGATACGTGTGAGGTGAAGAATGGAACTCGGGTTAGTATGAAAGCTTCCAGAGTCTGACCTCATGGTTTATTTTTCTTACACATTTAAGCACAGTAAAACTTTGTGGGGGGGGGTGGGGTGGGGGGAGGAGTCTTCATGTGACAATTATCACAACAAAGCCTCAGGGCTCTCTATATCAAAACTCCCTTGCAAAGTAGACCTCTATAGGAGAGTACCTGTGAGCTTTACAGTAAGAGTGAGTTCTATTGACTGATGAGCAGCGTAGTTGACCACTGGTGTTGCATAACCAACTAGGGGCTCAAGTCCTGGGAAAGACTGGTTCTCCCACTCTCAGTCATCTTTAATTACCTTTGTCTATGATCGGGGCTTCATGAGATGTCTCCCTCCCATGTTACCATATCCATTGGTGTTGTCTTTCTTTGGATCTTGTTTAGGCAGGCATATTGTTGAAGTATCATGGGTGTTGTTCCCTTTGATTCTAGGTGACACAGTCTCACAGCCCATTTCCTGGTCTTCTGGCTCTTACCATCTTTCTGGCCCATCTTCTGCAATGTTTAGGTGCAGCAGTCTAGTAGATATATCAGCTGGAGCTGAGCATCATAGATGATGGAGCTGAGCATGCCAGATGATGGAGCTGAACATGTCAGATGATGGAACTGAGCAGATGATGGAGCCAAGCATGTCAGATGGTGGAACCGAGCATGTCAGATGGTGGAACCGAGCATGTCAGATGGTGGAACCGAGCATGTCAGATGGTGGAACCGAGCATGTCAGACGATGGAGCTGAGTGGATGATAGAGCTGAACATGCCAGATGATGGGGCTGAGCATACCAGATGATGGAGCTGAGCATCCTAGATGATGGGGCTGAGCATACCAGATGATGGAGCTGAGCATCCTAGATGATGGGGCTGAGCATACCAGAACCAATTGTTCTTTGCATTTTGACCAGTTGTGGTTTCATGTTTCTGTTGTTTTTTTGTTTTTTGTTTTTCATTTTTTTCAACAAAAAGTCCCTTTGATGATGAGAGCGACACTTATCTGTGGGTATAAGGATAAGTATTTAGAATGCAGTTAGAAATTGTGCAGGTCTAGTAAATTGGTGTTAGTAGACTCTCCCCTTAGATCCATAACCTCACATAATATGTTTGACCTGGCCTCTATAAAACATGTTTGTCTCATGCCCTATAGATTAAGCCTCTGGCATTTACAGCACACAAGAACAGGAAATGTAGACCAGGGGTACCGTTTCATCTCTTCTCTCTTCCTCTGTCCCTCTCTTGGACCTGGAGGTGTTGGAAAAGGAATGCCCAGAACACATAAGAAAGAACCCATCCCCACAGCCTCTACCTGCCTGAAACCTGACAACAGATGGCCATTTCAAGTTCTACACTTACTTTCTGTACATCAGAGTAAAGATCAAAAGCTCACCTATGGCCCACAGAACTCCATCCAACTGGTACCTTTTGATCTCCTTGACCTCATCATCCCCCACTGCACCCCATTACCCTCACACCTTCAAATTCATGACTCCTCCATCAAAAGAACACCTTTCTTGGCACCCTACTTTCCTGTGAAAGTTACTTTCTCACGGATACTAGCCCAGATCTCCTACTGTGATTTAAAGATATCCCCCCCAAAATTCATATATTGGAACCATCTTAAAGTTCATATGTCCATGGTATTTGTAGGTGGAGGCTCAAATCAAGCCGTGATGAGGTTGAGAGTGGAGCTCCCCAATAGCATGGGAGATTTAAGAAGAAAAAGAGGGACCCAAGGGAGCATTGTGCTGTCTCTGTGTTAGGACCTCCCCAGAGGCTGAATGGGGTGCAGCACAGCCTCTGACAAGCTCATGGACACCCCACTCTCCAGAACATATAGGCAATTAAACCTCTTCATAAATTACTCCCCCTTGAATTGTGAGAGAAGTGGGAACTGGACGGAGAAGGGCTGTGTCTTCATTTTAATGAGGACCAAATTTGTTGACAGTCTAGGAAGAAGCCCAGATTAGGAATAATGGAGAACTAAATGGAGATCTTACATTTTTATAAATAAATAGTATCTCTAAGGTGTGTGTGTGGCGGGGGGGGGGCTTGATTTAAGGACAGTTTTGTTCTTTCAGGTTGACTTCATGCAGTTCTAAGGCAAATGAACCCAATTTAAAACCCCACTTTTCAAAAATAAAGGCAACACTCTGCTTCTGACCCCCTTTCTGAACTCTGGTATTTGTTTATCCAAGCAAATGGATTGACCCATTAGAGGCAGGGGTTTTTTTGGAATTCTGTTTTAAAGTTGTATGTTGGAATCCATAACCACATTTAATCACTGCTGTGGTCACCTAAGCATGAGGAAATAACTTGCAAAGGCAAGTGGTCTGGTGTTTAGTGCAACCTGACAGTGAATTCTGATGCTGTAAGATGAGCCTACACTCATCTATGTCCCAGCTGTTTAAAGTCTCAGAGTAGAGCTGGGCATTCTGAAACTCGGATTCATTCCTACAGTTGGGTCGTCAGGATCTGCTGGGAATATTCAGGTTGGCTCGAAAGTGGCTAATCTCAGAACTATGGCCACGGGGCCCCTGGGGGAGGGGTTCCCATCATGAGAGGGTGTCGCAATTATGAAGGGGGTAGAAAAGGGAGAAGAACTAGGGAGATGGGTGTTCTAGAAATGTAGCCTTGGTTGAAGAGAGAAAACCATCTGACACAGAACACAGGCCCCCTCCTTCATCCACAATCACCACCTCATCCTGTTCACTCTGAACATTTGAAAGCGGAGATCAGGGATGATCATCTTGAATTTGGATTCTGGCGATCTTAATCTGCCTATGGTTTCTGTATTTGAGTGCACACCAATGCAAAAGCATTTTACCAACACTTAGGAGGGTATTTATATATTGTACAAATTGCTTTCCCATTTAAAATAAATACATAGGATCATTGTAGAGTATTTGTATTGGGGGTATAAAGAAAATGATACCAACAGTGTTCTTACCACTTCATTAACAATGTGACATCATTGCTTCTCTGTTGTTTTTTCTGTGTGTACTTGAATAGCAACTCTAACTGACCCTTGAGATTACTATCAGGTGTTTTTCTGGCCAGCCCAGGGGACTCTGAGCATCTTGACGCTACCAAGTCAGTTCCCTTTGAGACTAACAAAACTTTGCCATACCCTAAACATCTCCTTTTTGGGGTATTGCTTTTCCTCTTGAGAAATCCAGGAAGTCTGCCCTAAGGGAAATTAGAAGAGGAAGAAGAAGAAGAAGAAGAAGAAGAAGAAGAAGAAGAAGAAGAAGAAGAAGAGGAAGAAGAAGAAGAAGAAGAAGAAGAAGAAGAAGAGGAGGAGGAGGAGGAGGAGGAGGAGGAGAAGGAAGAAGAAGAAGAAGAAGAAGAAGAAGAAGAAGAAGAAGAAGAAGAAGAAGAAGAAGAAGAAGAAGAGGAGGAGGAGGAGGAGGAGGAAGAGGAGGAGGAGGAGGAAGAAGAAGAAGAAGAAGAAGAAGAAGAAGAAGAAGAAGAAGAAGAGGAGGAGGAGGAGGAGGAGGAGGAGGAGGAGGAGGAGGAGGAGGAGAAGAAGAAGAAGAAGAAGAAGAAGAAGAAGAAGAAGAAGAAGAAGAAGAAGAGGAGGAGGAGGAGGAGGAGGAGGAGGAGGAGGAGGAGGAGGAGGAGGAGGAGGAGGAGAAGGAAGAAGAAGAAGAAGAAGAAGAAGAAGAAGAAGAAGAAGAAGAAGAAGAGGAGGAGGAGGAGGAGGAGGAGGAGGAGGAGGAGGAGAAGGAAGAAGAAGAAGAAGAAGAAGAAGAAGAAGAAGAAGAAGAAGAAGAAGAAGAAGAAGAAGAAGAAGAAGAAGAAGAAGAACCGAGGCCCTGGAAGTAGGAAAAGAGACCAGAGCCAGTCAAATGGGATGGTCTTCTGGTCTGGAGCCTTCTCTGTATAAGAAAATATGGTCCCCACCCCCACCCCCGCATTGGTCACTGCTGATCTCTAGAGGAGCAAACAAGAGGAAGCTTCTCCTCTAATCTTAATCCCACAGATTCCTGGGGAAAAGAAAACTGACTCAAATCATGGCCAAATTAATGAAATAAAGCTTTATTTGTGTGTACAGGCTATCTCTCTAAAGCATTTTTTCAAGAGAATGGCATTGAACATTGGGAAGATTAGGGTTTTTATAGCTCAGGAGTAGGGGGTTCCAAATGGAGAATTTGATAGGCAAATAGACGGGGTTGCAGAAGCATAACAAGCTGGTCATAACTTACTGAAACAAAGACACAATTACAAGGTGGCCATGACAACGTTTTGAAACAAAGAGATGATTGCCATTCCTGGAATAGACAGTACAGAACTATTTGTAGTTAAGTTACAGGTGGGACATAGCCCAGTCTTTAGAAACAGATTTATTCATAAACAGGAATGGACCTAGTTTTTGCTTTCTGTAGGATGGCTTTCAAGTCCAAGATGGAGACAGGCTGGTTTATTATCCTCATGAGGCTGGGTTACTGCTCTGGCCTGGCAACTGGAGCCCAGCTTCCCCTTAGTTGTACATTCCTCTTTTCAACTACCCAAGAGCCACACGCAGTTTTGTTTGAGGTAAGCCTATAAGCTGGAGTAGCTAGGCAAAGAGGGACTGACATCTACTGTAGTTTGTACAACTGTAATCTTGATTGGCTCTCAGGGGAAAGTATTTAAACACAGCCCTATCTGCAAGCAGAGTATCTGTGCCCGGTGAGTAGCTGGAGTATCAAAGAGGCATCTGTTCTGCAAGCAGAGTATCTGTGCCCGGTGAGTAGCTGGAGTATCAGAGAGGCTTCTCTGAAGCATCTGAGAAACTGAACAGCAGTGGGTGAATATCCTGGGGGGAGGGGAGGGTGAGGAGAGAGGGCAGAGAAAGGGAGAGGAAAAAGGGGAAGAGGAGGAGGGAGAGGGAGGAAGGGGAGCAGAAGGAGGATGGGAAGGGGTAAAGGGGAAGGGAAAGAGGACTTCATCAATGTCTAGAAAACTCTATTAACCCCTAGATAGTCATTTCTTATCACATTGCATCAAACAATCTCATATTCTCCTTCTCTGAGACAATTCAGATAGTTAAGAGAATTATTGTAAATCATCTTCATTAAAAAGTCATCAAAAACAAAATTATAATTAGATAGCAGTCTGAAAACTCAAAAAAAAAAAAACCCAAACCAACCAAGAAATAAAACTGTAAGTGGCTCTCCTCATCAGCACTGCTCCACCATGGCTGCACAGGCTGATCAAGCTCCATTAGGAAATGTCATAAAATAAGCTAGTTATGCATAGACATACACTGCTCAAACATTTTGCTTGTAGAATGGCCCTTTCTTGTTTAATTACGTCATTAAAAGTGTAAAATTGTTTTATTGTATTTTAGTTTTATCACTGTGTATTAATAACTAGAAGTCACAATTAATATAACTAGAAGGTAAAATTTGTATAATACAATTATACAAATATAATTTGCCTGTGATTTGTTTCAGAGTAATGAATTCTTTGCTTTATAGTTTCTCAAAATTAACCACTGTGTGTGATGATGTATTTGTTACTAAGTAGCTGTGAATCTAAACATAGTTTTTCTTTCTCTGAATACTTATGATTTTAAGATATTTAATCCTTATAACTATAGAAAATAAGGTTGCAAATGTCTCAAACATGTCATATGCTAATTCAACTTAAAATACTATCATTAAGAATATTTGCATATGTTCTAAAATATGTACAAAAATTTTAAATCGAAAGATATAAAAGCATATATATGCACACATATATGTGTATGCACATGTTTCTATTTCTAAATAAAATATAGATATGTATGGTCAGCACATGTGCATGTATATGTATAAATGTGGGGTCTCTTTTTATGCACATGTAACAAGTACATGAATTCTAGTGTTTGTTCTCTACATTTCTGAATATATTCCTATATAGACACTTTCAAAAACTACTGTCTAAAGAATGTAGGTTTTTCTTTTAGTGAGGAGAGAACTGAAAGTAAGCATCCTTTGCAAAGGTAGAAGAGAATTGTTGCACAAGACACACTGAACTGTCCAGGCAGTCAGAAGCCAATGCTCATGAGTAAGAAAACAAGAAATATATATACAAGTTGTTTATATACATAAAATACATAAGCAAGCAAGTAAAACTGGTCAGAATGGTAGATCTCAGACCTAAGGGATCTACACAAGGAAAAGGATAGAAGCAAATGTATTTGTTCAGAGACATATTAATGTTTTGGGAAGCCTGTGAAGGGAGAATGGATGGACTGGACCAAATATCTTAGGGATGGAATTACTGGAGTAAAGGATTGTGGGAAGACCCAGTCTGGAGAATGAAAACCCCATGAACGTCTAATGACACACCAGGTGACCTGAGAGGGAAAGTCGTAGCTGAGTCCCAGGAAGAGATGGTTCTCTATAGCACACGGACAGACAGACGCTCTGGATTACCAAGAAGACTTTGAGCTTCAATCTGCATCTACTTCTTACAGGGTTCCTTTCGGTAGCACCTATTCAAATCAATATTCCCCACCCCCACCCCAGAAAAGTGAATGCAATTTCTTTTCTATCAAGGAAAGTTGTAAGGATTTTTGCCAATAACTTCCTTCCCATGAGGACACTTTCAGTCACAGAAGCTAAAGGGCAGACACCTTGCTGTGTGGTGCCTCTGCCTGTAACTCAAGTCTACACTGAAGACAGTGTCACAGGCTGGACAAGCGTGGGGATTCCCCATCCGTGATTTCAACCCTGACCTATTACAACCCTCCTTTCTCTGTGTTCTTCGTCCTTCTTTGGTCCCAGTGACAATGAGCGTCGGCGAGGACGTTCTAAAACTTCGTCCTCCTCCCTAGCTGAATCCCTCCTATTTCCCTCCCTATTGGAGTCCTATTGGCCACCTGTACTGGGTTTTACCAGCCCCCAGGGACAGAAAAAGAAACACAATCCCATCAATAAGCATAAACTCCATCAAACTTTAGAAACTTTGCTGAGACATGTCCATGGTGGGCACCTGGTCCCATCTACCCTGCTAATTTCCTGCTTTCTATGGTTGCTACCTGGCTTTTACCTCCTGACGCGGAATGGATGAGTTTTCCACCCAGAGTCCGCATGAGCCTCTAGGACAGTGAGCTATCCCAATCAAGTTTATCATTTGTCTAGAATCTTCTGAGGCTTACTTTACTGTAACCTTGACCTTCTGCAGTGCCATTTCCACGCGGAGCTTCCTTCCTGGGCCTACTGTCTCATTCCGTTTCTCTCTTATCCATGCAGAGAGGATCAAGTGGTAGGAACATCTGGAGGGCTTTGGCCACAGTGAAGATTCGATTGCAGTCAGCCCTATCAGCGGATCCCCACATCAGTGGATTCAACCAACCACAGATACAAATATTTGCAAAGGAACTGCATCTGTCCCAAATATGTTCAGACTTTTTTTTTCCTTGTCTTTGATCTGGAAACAATGTAGCACAACAAGTATTTACTCGGTTACTCTCAGCTTTATAAATAATGTAGGGAGGAGCTGAAGAGAGGGTGTGTGGAAAGGGTGCATTGTGCCTTCCTGGAGGACAGACGTCACTCTTTGATGTTTGTGGGACATCCTGGGGCGAGTCCTCGGCAGATACTGAGAATAAATGTAAATGAGGACTCTTATCCATTTTTTAGTTTACCGCATAGAACAATTTCATCTATAACGGGTGCCTGTGTTCCATTTCTACACAAAGCAAGTATTATACAAGCATGGCTTCCCAGGAACATCAGCCCTCAGTCCTGTTCTCGATGTGGGAATAAGGGCTGTCTGAAGAATTGGCTATTGGTATCCAAGAGCCTGGAGAGGCCTTTACATAGCCTAGTCCTTAGAAGTGACACCGAAAGAGATGTATGCTCAGAGACACTGGGAATAGAATATGAAGTCCTCAGAAATATAAGAAAAGAGGCAGGGTTATATCTTCTACTAATATTAACCATTCTTATTTGACTCTTTTTAAATTTCATTTTAGAGGTAGGGTACTCTGTCTGCACGTCTATCACCTGTGTGCAGTGCCTGCAGACGCCAGAAGAGGGCACCAGATTTCCCTGGAGTTAGAGTTGGAGATTGTTGTGAACCTACATGTGGGTGCTGGGAATGAACCCCTGGATTTCGGCAAGAGCAAGCAGGGCTCTGAACTCCTGAGCTGTCTCACAAGCCTCAGTCATTCTCAAGGGAGAATTTTTTTATGTGAGCGTTCTACTGCTTTTTTCCATAGGTGTACTATCAAAAGGACTTTTATTAATGAATCAAAAATAACTAAGAAGCACCGTGTAGCCTCGGGCTTTTCCACCGGTGCCCAAGTTCCTGAAATAATGACTCTGAGAATTAATATTTCATGAATAAATGCCTAGGACAAAAGCTTTGGCTTATTTTCACTGGCTCATAACTCAATTATCCCATTTATTCTATTCTAAGTCCTGCCACGTGACTATTTACTTCTCGGGTTTACATCGACCAATTTCCTCAGAGTTCAGGTCGAATCTCCTCTCATCTGATTCTATCCCAGAAATCCTCTCTCTGCACCGGAACTTCCACCTCCCTATTTCCTGTCTCAGTTAATAGGCCAACAGCATTTCACTGACAGGTGATGCTTCCATACACCTTCCATCTTACAAGAGATTAAGTTTTGCCCCTAGCAAACCAGTTTGAGGCATGATGTATGGACTTCTGACATCACAGCCAGAAAGTCATATGGAAAAACAGTGCTGTGCCCAAACCCGGTCCTTTCCGCAGGATCATGGCCTTTGGAGATGTGAGACTAATCACTGCTGGCTGTGAGGGGGAAGCTCCTGTCCTCCCATCCACTGTGAACTCATCGCAGCCCACCTCCCTCTGCGTCCCTGGAGCCGGCATCACAGACTCCTAAAAGCCTCTCTCCTCCTCCCCCTCCCTCTCCCCTTCCCCCTTCTCTCCCCCTTCTGCTCCCTTTCCCCTTCCCCTCCCCCCCTCTGTGTGTGTGTAATATTTGCAAGGCTTTTCTCTCCCTTCAACTGTGTCATTTACTGCTTTGTTTAAGAGGGGAAAGTCTTGTGTATTCCCTCCTGAGAAAAAGAAGCGCGGAGTCTGAGGAGGCACTGGTAAAACCATTGGTACCCCAATTGGTGACCAGTCTTGCTGGCCCCACTGAGGGACTGGGCTTTGAGAACGCTATTTATTAGATTATGTGGGGGCTCTTAAAAATCCTAAGAACTCTTACATTGACAAAACATTTTTCCGTCATCTGGTTAGAATTTCGGGGCCAGTGAGCTCAGATCTGTTTCCTCTGCAGCCCGTGGAGGAGAGGCCGTTATTCAGCAGGATTCAGGAATGAGATGCGATTATGGGGCCCGAGCAAGGGGATAGATGATATCTCTTCCAGAGCCAGCGAGCATAGAAGGCTGCTTGTCTGCACTTGGGGGCCACTGATTGGATGTGACCTGTGTGTCTTCCAAGTGACTTATGGGGAGCTCTCTGTGTCTGTTTATTTAGAAAGAAACCATTGTATGCCGTGGTCCTAACGAGACAGAGCAACTGCAACCCTAAATGGGAAGAATTTTCCGGGTGCACAAAGGACTGTACTTCTCTTTGCAGACATATGCATGTATATGCACACGCGCGTGCGTGAACACACACACACACACACACACACACACTACCCCCAGGCCTCCTGCCTGGTGCCAGGGGAAATCTGAGATTTGAGCAGAAGGCTCTGGAGCTAGCGGGAGGATCTGCACAGTTCAGTTTCTCCTTAGCTTTGGGGACAGGGTGTATTCAGGAACTGCACTGGAATTCGGGCGAGGTGCCTGGCTCTCATATGTGCTTTCTTTGGCCTAATCTGCTTAATTGAGACCTGCTCTCTGGCTGGGTGCCAGCATTCTCAGCACATGTGGGCACCAGACTGACTGTATCTCTGAGTTGACTGAGTGATGCCATAACCCCATCCCAGATTCCTGCCCGAGGGGGAAGTTGTATGTTCAACCAACTTGCCTGGAAATGAATTGAAATTTGTAGTGCCTAAAGATAAGGGGTAAGTGTGCCTGCTTCTACACGGATCCTAGCACTCCACCGATGGAGATGCAAACCAGGAGGCAGGAAAGCTGGGCTTCAGAAGAAGCCACTTGTACCTGGCAACTCTGTGAAGAAAATGCATGTGCACAGACATAGGCCTTCTGTGTTCATTTCCTAGACGAGAATTAGGATATATATATATATATATATATATATATATATATATATATATATATATATGAATCATTCATATATTCTGACTTGTGTGTTCACACATTTACCTGATTATGAGGACTTAGTTATCAGCAGTTAACACAGAAATGGTGAGTAGAGCCAGTGGGTTATACCCATACAACTGCAGTTATAACATAGTCTTAGAAAGCCTACTCTATTTCATTAGTAGATATTCCTGCTAATCACTTATGATGACTAATGTAAAAGGTAAACTGAACTTGATTATGTATACATAGGGAGATAACTGTTTAAGGAGCTTGTTACCACTGAGAATTGAAGACATCCATGGGGGATCTTGAAGCATGTCCCTTGCAGTTAAGTATATAGAGGTGGGGTCAGGGGTCAGAGGAATGGAGAGGGCGAGGAGGGTGGGTATTTCTAGAGTGAGAAAATTTACTACACACACACACACACACACACACACATACACACACAGGTTTAAGCATACATGTTTGTATTTAAACAAAAAATATTAAGATCTTTAAAATTATATTTTTTAATTATTAAAGAAATGCAGTAAATTTACAAAAAGAACCTAGTTGAATTCACTTTTTGCTTTGTATGTATGTATGTCCCTTTTGGTAAGGTTTTTCAGTATCTACCGAGAGAAAAGATCATGTTCTATACCTATGTGCCACATGTGTGCAGTAAGGGAGACTGTGGTCTTTCCAGTCGGTTCTTTTAGCCCCAGCTGCAGAGTTGACCTTATGAAGTGTGGAAACAGGACAGCCTCCTAAGCAGAAAGCAGCTATGCCTCGGCTCTCTGCAGTGTCTGCACACCGAGCAGAGGGCAGCCTGCAGGCAGAGCCTGACCCCTCTCCTTTGAATCCTACACACCCACAGGAACTGACCCTGTACCCCAAACTGGAAAGCAACATGATGCACCCAACATTTGGGTAGATACTCAGAACATCCTTATCACGGCACTGAGGTGCCCTTAACACTAGATTGAGCACTTCCGTGACTCTGCCTAAGGAGTCTTAAAATAAAATCTAAAAGGATCAAACTATCCCCAAATAGTAGAACAGTATCCCAAAATTTTTAAAGAAGGTCATTCCCCCCTCCCCCCCCCCAGCCTCCACCAAGGTTAAAGCCACACTGACCAGCCTCTACTCAAAAATCACAAGGCATAAAGTGTTGCCAGGTGGTTGGTGGGAACGCTCAGTAGGAGTTGCCTTGTGAACCTTCTCCCACCTTAAGTTTTCAAATAAAGGCTTGAGCCAATGATTGGGCAGGAGGAAGGGGAAGGAGCTGAGAGTTTGGGGGAGGAGCTACGAGGGATCTACAAAGAGGCTGCAGAGAGAGAAGCTGGTGGCCTGGAGAAACCTCAAGTTATATGGGATAATACAGATGGGAATAGAGTAGTGTAGTGGGAGATCTGCTCAGTCTAGGCTTATAGCTTTATTTGTTACTGATTGAATTGAGATTTCTTTTACCTGGTAATTGGGTTGGAAACAAAGTAGCAACAAGAATACTAAAACAACACTAGAAAGTATCTCTGCTTTTGAGAGCTGTAACTCAAGTTTCTTAGCCCATTTACTGATTGTTCCTCTGATGTATGATTTCCAAAGTTCTCTAAGTATCCTGAATATTGATCCCCTGTTTGATGGTGAAGGCAGTCTTTGTAGGCCATCCCTTCACTCTGGTGATCCTTTCTTTGCCAACAATATTGACCCTGGTTCTATTTCCTGTGCAGCTGGAGCCTGCGGCAGAAGACGCTGGCCTGGGCCTATCTTAACTGTCTCCCCCAAGAGTTTTAAATGTTCAGGTTCTACATTAAAGTGTTTAATTAGTTTTGATTTGATTTTTGTTTAGGAGTGGATCAAGCCTCATTCTTCTACATGTGAAAACCAGTTTCCCTAGCACATCTAGGTATAGTTAACTCTGAGATTGAAGGGACAGTCTTCTCTCAAATATAGGTTTTTGGCAACATTGTTAAAAAGTAGGTGACTACAGTTGTGAGGTAATTTCTGTGTCTTTTCTTTACTTTATTGTTTTACCTGACTGTTTCTGCCAGACCATGCCGGTTGCGTTACTATTGTTCTGTACTGTAGATAGGGACCGAGTATTGTAGCATCCCCCACACTGGCCCTTCTGCTAAAGCTTGTCTTCACTTTGGTGTTCTTGCATGCTTCCTTGTGAATCTAGGACTGATATTTCTGTCATTGAGAGTGAGCTGATATTTTTTTCCTCTAATGAGTTTTAATATTTTTATTTCCTCCATGTTTTTGATATCTTGACAAATATCATGGGGAATTTTTTTTCCCTATATTTATTTTGGCATCTCTGTGCCTCTTGTATTTGCATAACTTTCCCCCACTCTACACTGGGGGGATTTTCTTAATTCCATTGACTAGAGTCTCTGTGATGTCAGTGTTTATCTCAACTCCAACTATCCCATAGATTCTTAAATTTAGTCTCTTGGTCTCACCCCAGAGACCTTGGACACTATGGTCACATGTGTTTTGTCCTTATTGCTGCGTGAATGTGCATGTTGTCAACCCGGTTCTCCGGCCTGATGACCTGTCTTGGAAGCGCTCCCAGCTGCTGTTTTCTCCATTTTTTATCTGATTGGCTGCAGGTTGCTTGTTTTCTAACATCTCCAGCAGTTCTGTGTGCTTGTCTTGTCTCAGAACCCTCTCTTCTTTCTAAAGCATTCTCCCATGCTGACGACCTGCGGCTCATGCATGTAGTTCATACATGTCACTGACCATTCTGTCTACACTGCTAATTCTCATCTTCAGATCCTGGACAGAACTCATCTGCTTCTCATATCTTCTTCCAGGTCCATGGACGGGTTTATCAGTTAGTTTTTGAAGTATTCTTCTGGTATTGTACCCATGTCAATATGTTTGAAATCAGTACTTGAGAATCTTTTCAGGGAGTCAATAAAACACAATAACAATGGTCTTTAAAGTTTTGAGAACCTCTTGGACAAAAGTGACCAGGAACTCAAAAGAGGGCTTCCTGAACTTGCTGTTGGGGTTTTATTAGAGAGTCTATGGTTCTTGGGGGAAACATTGTCATCCTAGATGGAAAAAAAATTTTAAACTATATGTAGTGGCTATTCCTGGTTGTCAATTTGACTATATCTGAAATGAACTACAATCCAAAATTGGAACGCTCACCTGTGATCCTAATCTGGAGGCTGGGAGATACAAGTTTCTGACCTTGATCTTGGCATGGAGATCTTGAAGCATAGTAGCTATGAATCCCAGAAGATTAAGTCAGGCAGATCTCGGAGTTCAAGGTCAACTGGGATTAAAGGCGCAGTGGCACATGCCTTTAATCTGGGTCACACTTTCTGCTGGAGACCTACAGAAGGACATTGGAAGAAGGAAGACTTACTCACTCTTTGTCTGTTTGCCTTGTGGGACTGAGCAACTGCTAGATCCTTGGACTTCCATCCACAGCTGCTGCTGACCATTGCTGGGGAGTTGAACTACAGACTGTAAGTCATCAACAAATTCCCTAACTATATAGAGACTACCCATACGTTCTGTGACTGCAAAGAACCCTGACTAATACAATATATATGTATATGCTATATATAGGCATATATGTTTATTATCACTGGTACCTTCAGGCACAAGGAAAGTAACACCAGATGAAATTATAAATCTACACAAGGATGAGAGAGAGAGAGAGAGAGAGAGAGAGAGAGAGAGAGAGAGAGAAGTCATATAACTACATGATAAATATATTTTTTCCTACAATTTATTCTGAAATCTCACTGTTTAAACAAAACTTATTTTTAAATTATGTGAGGTTTATAGCATGCAATAACAAAATGAATTGGCGCCAAACTACCTTCTAAATATTTAGGTTTATATCCAGTGACAAATGCTATTCTCAACCTTACACAGGAAGCTTCTCTTTGCAGTGAATGGTGAGGATTGCAGAATTCATGGATGTTCAAGGTGATGAGAAGAGGTGACCTTTCAGTGCCTTAAGGAAGATATCTATACCATGACCTGTAAGGCTCACAGGACAACACAGAAGAGGAGCAAAAAGAATCTAAGAGCCACACTATAGAGAGAAGGGCTGTGAAGTGCTGACTTCTGTGTACAGTGCAGCCATTGCAAACATGATCTGGCAGCAGCTGAGGTTGGCTGCGCAAGACTGGACCTGTCAGCAGTCAATCATGAATCTGGGAGGGACTTATACATCACTACCTCTTCCTGCTGAACTACAGCTCCTGGTGGCTTCTGAGAGAGGGACAGTAATGGTCTTCAGTTGTGTGCCCACTGGTGAAGCAGCAGGCTCCAGCAGATAGCTCCTAACTTGTGGTCATACAGCAGACGAGAGAACATGAATATGAAAAAGGGAACTGGGAACTGTGAGACAGGTGGAGAGAGGACGTGGAGAGATCAGAGAGGGCAGGGTGCATGTGGACAGGATGTATTGTGTGCATACATGAGAAGGTGCAATAAAATAAGCAGGAAGGACCAAAGAGTAGCATGATGAAGTCCTTACATTGTATGTAAGTAGAAAGTACATGGTGGTGAGTTAAACTTGTAACCAACCACCCGATTGATGAAGTACAGATCTCAAGGTAATATGCTAACAGCAACAACAACAACAGAACAAACAGCAGAACAAAAATTCACTCAGTCAAAATGGATTATTAGAGGAATTTTTGGTTTGATTTGGTTTGGTTTGGTTTGGTTTTGGTTTTTAAC
Source organism: Tokudaia tokunoshimensis (assembly GCA_036184795.1). Lineage (NCBI taxonomy): Eukaryota > Metazoa > Chordata > Mammalia > Rodentia > Muridae > Tokudaia > Tokudaia tokunoshimensis. The sequence continues at coordinate 4,767,193 of BTHU01000022.1, forward strand.
AGATAAGCAAGAAACCCAACAGAAACCAAGTCCCAATGTGGTAATTTTAAACTTAATCCACATGAATAACCAAATCGAAAGTAAACCATTGAGGTACCATTAAACGAGAAGGTAAAGCTTCGGAGAGCTGAGGGTGTAGTTCAGTGGGAAAGAGACCCTGACTTCCACCTCCAAGGCCACAGAAACAGAACAAGATCCTAAAATACAAGCTAGAATCGAAGGTTCAAGTCCATGAGGAAGTGAAGCACAGTCTGTGTTATAATCTGATGTGTGGGGCAAATGGAAAGACGCATCCATTAAAGAGAAACATTGTGGGGAGGGTCGGGGGAGAGATGGTTTTCCACACTTACACCACTGAACCTGCAAGCTGATCATGCAAATCCAGCGTCGCAATTAGAAATACCAGCAATAACTCATGGAAATGCAAGGTGACAGAAAAGACTTGTTCGACACTGTCCACGTGGCCTAAATGACACAGGCCGTGTCTTATACTGCTGGCGAGACCATGAAAGCCCTGCTCTAGGCAAGGTGGATCGTGAACTCAGGGCACTGCTCCCTGAAGAATGGAAGAGTGGGCAGAGAGCGAATCTGAGGTGGGACTTGCCTGTGCTTCCCATAGAGAGGAAGTTTGTGTTGGGGGCTTCAGTTGTGAGTTTTAACTCCACCACATTAACAAGAAGACATAGGCAACATGAAAAGACTAGCCATGACTGCACACAAATCAAGTGTTGTTTACAAAAACAAGCAGGGGGCCACGGGCTGGAACTGGCCTTTGACCTATGAATCTCCTGACACATAAGACAACTTATTATCCATGTATTTATGAGTGTTAACCACTTAAAGAGTATACATACATCCGTATATGCACACACATAGACATGATTGTACATGCCTGTATTTCAAAGCAAAACTCTAAAACACATTATTAGATTATTTAAAATAAGTCAATACTTAGTGTATATATTAAATCCCCCGAGAGTACCTAGACAAAGCCACTGTTGTAAAGAAGAGAAAATGGGAATCAAATTCATCACTATCCAGCCTTGGGACCCAACAGCATCCGTAGCTGGTAAGACTCTTAGGTTCTTGCTTCTCCATGGCCTTAGTATCAACAGGCATTCTCCCAGAGAATCTTTGGACTCCACACACTGCTTGGATATCCCTGTTATCCCTCTGTGCAGAGATGGCCAACTGATGATGGTCAACCTGGCACTTTGGGATACCTCACTGTGGCATCTAAAGTTGTAAGACCACTGTGCGGTAGTGTCCCCGTGAACAAACTGTTCACTCTCTTGATCTGTCTCCTCATCTGAAAGTAGGTATAAGACATGGCTATAGAGTTAATCTAGGGCTTGTAGCCAGGTAATTAATTTAACACATGTAGTGCTTAGAAAAACATCACATGTTGGTCTTAGCTATTGCTTTTATCAATGGATTAAGTTGATTGCATTACTCTCAAATGTTTAACATTGTTGCTTTCGCTCTAAAGGTTCTCCCACTTAGGAACTGTGACCTCTATTGAAAATCTGAGATATAACCTAGAATAATTTGAGCTTTATTTTCATGAATGTTTCTCTGCCCCCCTGCCCTCTTCATTTCTTATTTTTCTATTATTGTTCAGCACAAGTATGATAAAAATTACCCACATCTGTTATTTATCTTTCTGCCCGGGGCAAGGCAAATGTGTATAGTTCCCCTCGAGATAACAGGAACCATATGGAGCCAATGGAATTATATGTATTATCAGTTTACAAATTTGAATTTTTCTAAAGATTGTCCACAGGCTGCCCTGAAGTCTTGGGTGTAAGAGTTTGCTCTGGTGTGTTTATGCTCGGCAAAGCATTGGTGTGAACATACTTCACACAACACACCGGTGCCTTCCCGCAAGTAAGGGGCTTCCTTGTGGCTTACAGTGAGTTCTCAGATATTAAGGTGTTAGGCTTTACAAAGTTCCAGGGCCCAGACCAGCTTAAGTTAGGATCTATTGCGCAGAACCAGAGGCATCCGGTTTTTGTTTTTTAGTTTGTTTGTTTGTTTTAGTTGTTGCCCTTCCAGATAAAAATATTGTTCAGTAAAGCTCCACCAAGAGCTGCAGAGAAAAAAAAAAAGACTCAATTGCTTGGCCACTCAAAGGAAATGCAGTGATTTTGTGTGTGTGTGTGTGTGTGTGTGTGTGTGTGTGTATGTGTATGTGTGTGTGTGTGTTCTAATTCCACCACATACATGTTACTCAAATCCCAATTAATCCTAAAGTGATGTCCCTCAAGAATATACTTAGAAACATAAGTATTGATTTGACCAAACTCAATTCAGTCTTGCCTATGAAAGAAAGGAGAGAGAGAGAGAGAGAGAGAGAGAGAGAGAGAGAGACAGACAGACAGACAGAGAGAGACAGAGAGAGACAGAGAAACTCCTTCCATTCATCCAATTTTCAACTCAATTGCTATTCATTCAACAAGTTCCGTCCTGGGCTTAACACAAGCTTTGTATCTGTCACCCTTAATCACAAGCAGTTGGCCTTCAAACGGAGACCAGAAAGTGACCCAGGAGTTACGTCCCAGACACCAGCTGGCTCCAATTCAGCATCGTAAAGGGAGCTCAGCCCAACAGTGGGTCACTTTTCAGAGGATGGTCCCGTGGACGCCGCTCCGAGGACAGTCTGCTTTGATCTCCAGTGGGCATTTTCACCCCGTGGAAACCTCTGGGGCCATAGTTCCTGACAATGGTCTCAGTGTCTACGAAACCTTTTCCCAAGCTGTCTCTCATGGCGGAGGAACAATGAGGTATTTGAAATCCGACCCGCAGCCTCATTGCCTTCCAAAGTCAGGTTCCTCATCTTGCATTTCTGAACAGTTATTTTTAAAGTTTTCATACAAATATAATATATTGAGCATATTCCCCCGTAGCCCCGACCCTTCCTTTTCTCACCTCTGCCCCCCTTTCATTAAAACCCCTTTGTCTCACTGGACAGTAGTTCTTCTTCAACTAATTTCCTTTTAAAATGCATGTTTCTCATCCTTTGAAAATTTTATATGTGTGTACAATGAGATATGATTATATCTAGCCTCCATTTCCCCTCCCCTCCCTCTATGTCATTTTCACAACTGCCTTCCTTCTATATCTTCTCTATATCCTCACAACTCCTCCGCCTCCTAAGTCCACATCTTAGTTTATATCTTGATAAACCACTAAGTTTATCGATGTTCACAATAAGCATACATGTAGGACCATCCGTTAAAGCACAGGAAACCCACGGGTGGCCACGCCCTTGTGGCCACGCCCTTAAAGAATGACTTTCATGGCCTCTGTGCCTGGCAACCGCCAATAGCTCCTCAGTATGGAATGGGCCTGGCAGTCACCCAGCCATCTATGCTAGGGTTTTGGAGGGCTGGACCTTGTGCAAGTCGGAGCAAGACAACAGCCGCTAGGAGTTCAGGAGAGCCACAGCCGTATCATATCCAAAGGACAGCATTCCATGGCCCTCCCAGCCCCCCCACCCCCACCCCCGTCTCCCCGCCATCCAGCACTCCACTCATTACACTTCCTTTCCCATGATGCTCCGGTAGCTTTGGGCAGGGAGGAGAACATAGACATCCCTTTTAGTGTTGATTATACACAGTCACTCATCCTCAGCACTATGGCCACTGCCTGGATGCTCTAACTGCTGTCCACAACTTGTCCATGCAGTAAGTTCTCCAACTAAGGTCTTTAAGCCCAGTCAGTGTAGGATCCTGGTTGTCAGCCTGACACACTTGGGGAAGCCACCTACTTTCCCATGCTCTCTGAATGTCATGTCCCCTGGTCTGGTGTACACAACCGTAACACTTTGCTCTCATAGACAACCTTTTATTTAGGACTGCCACGCACTTCAGTGGGATAAACAGTTCTAATAATTTCGCCAGGTCTGTCGAGTCTCATTATCATGAGGACCTGAGGCTTTTATTGCTCACTGTGAAAGTTCAGGCCGCATTCTGCTTGTCTTCCTTTCCTCTCCATACCAGATATGAGCTGAGAGACACACGCCTCTGATGCGCTTCTGGGAAGCACTTCTCTATGAAGCTGGTTCTTCCGCTGAGGGTCACCTCCTGTCAGAAAGCTTTTTCTTCTTCTTTGTTCCTATCTCCTTCCTTCCTTTCTCTCTCTCTCTCTCTCTCTCTCTCTCTCTCTCTCTCTCTCTTTCTTTCTCTTTCTTTTTGTGGGGGTGCACTGCTTCCTTTTTTTCAAGCTCAAATCTCTTTATCGATTTAGTTACAGTGATGTTGATACTGATGATGAGATGATGATGATGATGATGGTCCCTGTAAGTACAAGGATTCAGACGTGACTCCCAACCGCTCCACCAGCAAATGGCACACGCTCAGGTTTCAGTGGGATTATCTCCAAAGGAGCTGTGACAATGGGACTGATCACACAGACACACACACACAACCGTCACAGAAACCCCCAGAGTATAAATATACCTGAAGGCACAGCTCCGGATGAGCAAGGAAGAGCCCTTGAAGCTAAGGGCTTCGGACCAGCTTGGATGATGCTCCAAGAGCTCAGATATAAAAGGTAGATAAGTAAGTAAATAAACAGTATAGGAGACAACACACCTAAGACACTTAGGACAGAGCCTGGAGCATGGAATGTAGTCAGTGGAAGCCATTGTTAGTAATCTCTATTGCTTGGGCTCTGTCATTCCCCAGATCACAGGGTTGGGGGACAGCAGGAGCTTTTGACATACTTGTTCACACACGCCATCTCTGCCGGCCTCTCTGAGCCTCAGGATCGCAGCGACTGTTTGTCTGACCTTGCTTTCAGCACACAGCATAAGGCCTTAAGGCTGCATCTGGAGGAACCAACTCAATGTCCTTTTCCATAGACAGATCTAAAACCCAGCAAATTTAGTCCAGAGAAAAGAAAAGTTGATGAGCTCAGTTGGAGAAGGAGAAAAATGGGTTGGAAGCCAGAGAGAAGATCCAACTGTGCCCGTGGAATGGTCTGTTTGTGCTGTTACCTTTTTAGCACTATCGCAACAACTTCAAGATGATATAGTGAGGAGACCCTTAAACCCTCCGTGTGACACGTAAAGCCCCTTGTGACAGCCCTTATTTTCTTCCCTGCTGTGAACAAGTGAGGTTCCCTATGCTTCCTGGATGTCAAGTGCTTGCTGGGTCCCGTACGTGTCATCTAGCAGCGATGCCTTCCATTACAGGTATTTAAATTAATTAGCAGCTTAAATACCAATCATTTCATAGAGACAAAAATTAAAAGCAATGTGGCCATGGCCTCACTTAGCAATTCTGCAATGTCACCCAAGACCCGGGCTCTTTCCCAGCATCCCTCCCACCACCCTTAGCACAGTGGATTCCATTCTGCACTCATCACCTCATCCATTGAAGATGGGGGCAAACTCTCCAGGTGCCACAAGCAAGGAATCAAGTAGCTGCCAAACAAGGCGGATAAATAGGAGCAGATTGCAAGTGTTACCGCTAACTTACAGATCAGAGAAGCTAAACAGTGTCCTTGGTGTTCTGCATCATGGTCCAGGAGTAGGGCACAGATGTCATACTCAATACTCCCTTCAAAAACTAAGCAAGAGTAAAAGATTTAAGGATGAAAGGGAGAAGGGATTCTTTAAGATCGGAGTCCAGGGGATTCCAGGAGAAAGCAAGAAAGAAAGAAAGAAAGAAAGAAAGGAAGGAAGGAAGAAAGGAAGGAAGGAAGGAGAGGGAGGGAGGAAGGAAAAAGAGAAAGAGAAAGAGAGAAGAAGAAGAAGAAGAAGAAGAGAGAGAGAGAGAGAGAGAGAGGAAAAGGTGAAGAGAAAAGATGACTTTTCAGATCTTCATGATAAGCCAAGGCAATGTGTTATTCACGGAGTGTGAGGTTTAGCACAGTTGACTATAGAGAGCACCCCAGACAGACATTAGGTAAGACCTGAAGGTCACAGTGAGTCAGCACAGTCATTGCCTTGGCTTGTTATTGCTCTCCTTTTTATGTGTAAGTGCGCACAGTGTGGTATTTGGAATTAATACTCAACGAAGTGAACTGCCAAGTCCGAACCCAAGTGAGGAGTTTCTGGGCAGCAGGAAGAAGTGAAGCCGTAGGTGCCCATGGACTCCTCCATTCTTCTCGCTGAGGTGGTCTGTGTCTTCAGACTGGAGTAACTCTCCAGCTCTGCTTTAACCTAGCCCCTCAGAGACAAGCCTGATACCTCCCCACAAACCTACCGCCATCCGAATTCCTACTGAACCAGACATCTGAAGCTCCAGGAGTAGCATGTGACGTGTTCATGTGCTGGTGAACAGGTCACCTAGACTCTATGAATAGCTTCACTTTCCAACTTTCATGGTTGGCCAGAGAGGGGTGGTCCGAGTGTGGGACTGGAAATTGGGTTGAGGCACATTGATCATTATGTCTACAAAGCTCTTCCTACTGCAGACGTCTGTTTGGGAATTCTCTGTGACAAGGAATGATAGGGGGAATACATTTTTTTTTAAAGCAAACATCAAAGTACCCTCTAGAAGTTTCTATTGGGACCAAGAATGAAGTTTTGTGGACCAGTGAAGTTTCAGAGGTAGGAAGCTTGGGTCCACCATTGCAGCTTTGTATAGCCTGTCAACTGTCGAGGGATGGCTCTCCTCTGCACTCCTTATTTGTGTGGCCAATGTGGCCTGCTGAGGGTTTGGCGGTAAAGGAGAAGTCAGCACACTGGCAGTGTGTGGTGGCACAGATGGCCATCTCGACTTCCCCTGAGTCCTTGTGGGGGCCGGCACATCTCAACCTGTATCAGATCGAAACTGAGGAGCAGACTGCTTCAGGCCTCCATGGTCTAGCCTGTGAGAGGAGATGAGTGGAGAAATTAAAGATGGCCCTGAACAGCAGGGAATATCACACACGTTCCCCCCTCCCCCATGTCACAAGTCAGACCTCTGCACCGTGACCGTGACCAAGAACACTGTTGCCCACAGTGTCTGGTGAGTAAGCAAATATGGACACTCCTCAAATGTCTCGGGACTAGCATTGGAGTTGGGGGTGGGGGATGGTGTTATATATTTTATCAAAGGCTCAAATTAATTCAGATCCGATTAGAACCACTTCCCAAAGGTGTCAAAAGACACGGAAGCGACAGAAAGATGGAAAGGGCCTCCTGCAGCCAGCACACCACAGTACTCACAGCATTCTTCTGTCCACCCCCACCCCAACCCTCCCCCACCCCCCACCCTCGCTCTCTTGTTTTCATCCACAGCCCCTGCAGAACAGCTTCAGAAGACCTGGGGTGATCACAGGGTAGGATAGCATCTCCCCCTGAAATCCCGGGAGCAGCTGGTTTTTTACTCAGCAGCAAACAGGAATGCCATTTACTTACTTCTCCAGGCATTCCTGCACCATAGAAATAGCTGGGTCTACCGAATGAATATTTCTGTGCACAGGCTTCTTCTTCTTCTTCTTTTTTTTTCCACAGACTTCTAACTTAATAAGGAACGGCTGGATACTGTAACTTTTTGGCAGAGAGAGAGAAAAAAAAAAGAGAAGAGGGGAGAGAGCCAGAGGAAGGGGGAAAGGGAGGGAGGGAGGGAAGGAGGGAAGGGAAGGGGGGCTCTTTTTCAAGACGGAATTGTTTACGCTCTTTGTCTGGCTGGTGCCACCTGACCCCCTGGGAAGGGTAGGGTTTCTCCACATCCATCACGCCTACAGAGGGCTGTGTCAGGAGCCCCAAGCCCCTCCCCCTGCCCATCTATGACTGATGAATCTCTGCAGTGCTCTGAGACGCCCGGGCTGGGCTGGAGAAGGTGCATTCCTGCCTTGCTACCCGCTCAGGACCCCGTTGCTTTTGTGAGCACACTCCTCCCTTGTCTCTGCATTTCCAGCCTCTCATCTCATCTCTGTGGAGACCTTCCTGGGGCACCTATGCAAGGGGTTGCTTTCCCAAAAATGTCGCCTGAAACCATCAGCATTCCGATGTGAGTAAGATGGCTGTGCCTGTCATAAACTCAGGTCTAACCATTAACATATCAGGATCCCAAAGAGCGTTTTTTTGCAACACAGGAATTTGGGGAGGCTGATGTTAGGCCTGACATGATATTAATCTGGTAAGAGTGCAGACATTTCTCCAACCTGGCTCTCCACCCAGGAAAACACTGTGAATGGCTAGGCTTTGGGTTTTGTTGGAGCTCAGTGTCTAGCGTGTTGGCAGAGTTCCAGCCTGATTTATAAACCTTTTGAAACTTCCCTGCTTATCTGCTCAAGTGAAATTTAGATAAGTTCCTCTGCAAGTAGAGATCTGGCCGAACTGAATTGCAGCCATTAAATAGGCCTGGAAACTCCCTGTCAGGCACCAAAGCCAGCTCATCTTAATCCTGCATTGAAGACTCTTGAAGGGCTGGGGGACCTGGCCACACTATTTCATTGCTAAGAATCGCAACCCCGAAATTAATAAAGGCAGTCTTTACTATCTCATCTGATAAAATGTTGACGATTACTCAATGGCCTTGGTTCTTCCCCCTAATTGCAACAGTTCTGGAAAGTCCTTTACACACACACACACACACACACACACACACACACACACACACACACCATGTACCAGAAACTGCAAAGTAGGCTTGGGCCCAAAACTAGAGCATGCAAAAATGTTGTGAGACAGTAACAAGAAACTAGTCCTGTCTAAAGGTCACTCACTGTTCCATACCCCGAGGAACACAAGTCTGACAATTAATTTTTCTGAGAAAAGTCATCGATTCCAGTGCTTGGGTGGAAGCTTTGAATGGTAGCCTCTGGTTCAGCTCCAAGCCAAGCAACATGCATGCAAAAAGGATCTGTCTATTGCACAGTATGGAGATATGACCCTTAGCGATCCGCAGTGTTTCCAAACGATTACAAAAGTGTGAAACGCCACAATGTGGCGAAATGATATGCACGAGATGGTAACATTAACTACCGTAGTAGTTTGATCTTTAAACATGGCACATTCATGTCAAGTTATCAAACTGCACCCCACAAAGCATGCACCGAAAAGGTACAGTTGGTCATGCAGGTTTAGGCCTGCAGATCTCAGCACTTGGGAAACTGAGGTAGGAGGCCAAAGTAAGCTAAACAGCAAGTGCCAGGCCAGCCTATAAAGTGAGCTTCTGCCTCAAATATCTGCCAGTCAGTTAAGCTATCCATCTATGAGCAAAGATATCTGACTTCTGACTTTGGAGCCATGTGACACTGGTTTTAAACATCTGCTACAGACTAGAACCTGGGAATTTGTCTCTGTCCTCACAATCCGGGGCTTTGTGAGTCAAGAGATACCCCGGCATTTTCATGGAGAATGGCTGAAGCAGGCTTGCACAGGCACCCCGTGCCCCTTTACCAGTCAAGAAGGTCAAGAAGAATGTTTTCTGCTTGTGCCTTGACCAGACGAGGAGAATCATGCCTGCTTCCAACCTAGTGAAGCTGAGCTCTGTCTGCCAGTGTCTTTGTTGTTTTTCTATTGCTGTCATGAAATACCATGGCCAAGGAAACTGATAAAAGAAACGGTTTAATTGGATCTATAGTTCCAGAGGGTGAAAATTCACTGGTGGCAGAGTAAATGCATCACAGCAGATGATTGCAGCAATGACTGGGATCTCACGTCTCCACCCACCAGAAGGCGGAGCTAACAACAAGGCCATATTTCTAATCCTTCCCAAACAGTTCCACCAACTGGGGACCAAGTATTTAAACATATGAGCCTATGGGAGCCATTCTCATTGAAACCACCACAGCCACCAACCCAAACATGGTGGGGAGGGGGGCTCTGAAGTCCTCTGACCTCCTGATTCTAGAGAGATGATAGGATACCATGTTGGGAGCTAAGCTGGTGGTAATGTGTTGCTGCAGTCATAGATTATGAATAAGAACACCACTTGCGGGACCCTGAAAGCCATTAGAATCATTGTGTATTCCCAGTCCGTGTACAAAAGTGCAATAGCTCCCCACTCCCAATGAGCAGCACCTGTGACCTCCTCCCTGCATAAAGCTCCTATCCCCGTCTGTCCAGTTGGCTGAAGTTTCTGAAAGTGGGGTTCAAGTGGTCATCATTTCATCTCTTTCTGCACATTTTAGGAGAAGTCTTTTTTGTTTCTCCTCTTCTGTTAAGGAGATATCTAAAGTCTATTTCAGAAGGATTTGACAGTAAACTAGACCAGGGAAGTTGTCTTCAAAGATCTACTGTCAGAAATCTGTTAACTGTGTGGAAATGTTTAGCTCCAGTTCACCTGAGAGCAGGCATTACAGACTCTAAAGTAAACCAGTCAACTAGAGAGGTTAGCACGCACACCTGGATATCTGAACCAGGAAACTGAGGTAGGCATAAGTGGGTCGGGAGCAATGAGGAAGGACTTGAGATGTTGTGAAATCCCTCTGCTATGGCTGGCTTGTTTTTCAAGCCCCCAAAGGATGTGGTTGCTCTGACTTCAGAATTTAGGGATCATGGTCCCTCTCCCTACCACAGGACCACCATTAAGACAAAGCTTCCAACATACACACACACACACACACACACACACACACACACACACTGTTGCAAGCATTCCTGAGATTAAGTCTCCCTTCACAAAGAGTTCTGCAGTCCAAAAGGACAGCTAACTAAGCCTGGGTGTGTCTAGTGATCCCTTTCTGGATTCTAAAATCCAGGTTCAAAGCAAGATCCCCCACTCCACACCATACACACACAAGAGCCCCCAACCCAGCCATACACAGTTTGTCTCTATTAGAGAATGTGCTTACAAATCCAACCCTCCCTTGGGATCTCAGCCAGTCCTTGCAGTCCCTTGTGATTGTCCCTCAGAAACACAAACCATCTCCAAATCAAACTTCTTAGCTCACCAATCCCCAGCAGTGGCTTCTCCAGCCAAGGCACCCCCTGTAAACCTATTTTAAACTCTTTTAGCAGAGAAAAATATTTGGATCTCTGCCTATTTGTGGAGGCTTAGCATCGCATTACATCGTCGGGGCTTCTGTTTTTCTAATATTGGGTGTCTGTACTATTTAAACACACATTGAACGTGGGACTTCTTCCCTAACAAACTGAAGCTGGCTGGCGCCAGCTCTGTGATGGGAACTGCGACCATTGGGTGAGCTGTTGTCCCCACAAACCGTAGGACACAGTCATCTGGCTGTGCAGGGTGGAGCCAGGACGGAGCTTGAAATGCATTGCCTTCCCTTCGCCTTTCTGAAAAGTTCAGTAATTAATTACAAAGAATTTCCACTAATCACTCCGCCTGCATCTCACAGTGGAGCACAGAGCTAGCCTTGGGACTGAAGTGTTATTCTCTATATATTTGTAGGGACTTTCTTGTAGTTAGAAAGCATTTTTTTTTCTTTTCTGCAATCTTTTCATAAGTTTTGCCTCAGTCCTGTACTATTGCCCTGAAGAGCCACCATCACCAAGGCAAACCCATAGACAAAAAAACAAATTTAATTAGGGGTTACCTTACAGTTTTGGCAGATTAGTGCATTATCATCCTAGTGGGGAACACGGTGGGAGCATGGCAGAAGTCATGGCAATGGGGCGATAACAGAGCTACATCCTGATTCTCAGGCCAAAAGAGAGGGACTGGACCTGGTTTGAGCATCTGAGACCTCAAAGCCCTGCCCTTTCCTCCAGCAAGGCCACGCCCCTCCAGCAAGGCCACGCCCCCTAATTCCTCTAATCCTTCTCACATGGTGTCGTTCTTTGATGACTAAGCACTCAAACATATGCACATGCATGGGTCATTCTTATTCAACCCCCCACAAGCTTACGCAGCATTCTTAACCCAGGTATCCAGGCTGTCTAAAGACACCTCTGTAACGTTCCATATTTCAAGAACTGCTCAGAACAGCTTCGACCAATCTCAGTTGATTAAGAGTCTGTTTTATAGGCACTGAGAGATGTCTCAGCAGTCAAGAGGACAGGTTGCTCTTCCGGAGGACCCTGGTTCAATTCCCAGCACGTGCACAGCAGCTCACAACCACCTGTAGCTCTAGTCCCGTGGGATCCAGCGTCCGCCTCTGGCCTCCTCAGGCACTAGGCATGAAAATGGTTCACAGACGTGAACGTAGGCAGAAGACCCATATGCATAAAATAAAAATAAAAAATATTTTTTAAAGGAATCTGTTTTTATCTCCTGTGCATATGAATAATTTCCCAATGATATGGTCAAGGTCCTTCACTTCTAAGAAGTACAAGGTGTCACCCATGCAGAGGCCATAGGGAGGCAAGAAATTGGCCTGAAGGACTGAAAGTCCAGGTAAGAGAAGCCACATAATGCAATGATGTGAATTACATCCCAGAGTCAGGTGTGTGTGTGTGTGTGTGTGTGTGTGTGTGTGTATGTGTGTGCGCGCGCATGCACATGTGTGCGTGAATATGTGTGCATGCACATGCATGTGCACATGTATGTATATGAGTACGCATGCATCTAAGCCTCTGTGTATGTATGCGCCTGCCATGGTACATCTGTGGAGATTAGGGGACCATCTTGGGTGTCCGGCCTCATCTTTACCTTATTTTGAGACTTGGTTTCTTGGTTGGTCCACTGCATATACCAGGCTAATTGTCCCACTGCTTCTGGGACTATTTCAGTCTCAACCACATCTTCCCATAAAGACCACTGGCTGCAGGTGCTGCCATCACCTGGCAGCTTTTTCGAGGCTTGTGGGAATTCAAACTCATGTCTTTGGTCATGGAAAGCAAGTTATTTTACTTTCTGAACCATCTACCAAGCAGTCAATCATTATTTTTAAAATACTTTTATTTATTTTTATCTCGCGTGTGTGCATCAGTATATGTCTGTGCACCGCCAATATTCAAGAGCATAGGGCTCAGAAGAGGGCATTGGATCTCCTGGTACTGGAGTTACAGACAGATGTGAGCTGCCTTGTGGGTGCCAGGATCTGAACCCAGGTTCTTTGCAAGAGCAGCCAGTGTGCTTAACTACTGTGTAGTCTTTTCAGTCTAATCCACAGTATTGATTTTTTTTTAGAACTATTTTCAATCCATTGTTGAATCTAAACCTGCAGGTATGGAGTGCTAGTGGTCCTCAAAGAGGCACTGATCCTGTTAACACAACAAAAGAGCTGATCAATTGCAACACCTTTAAAAGCAAACAGAGGATTTCACAAGTCAGCCACTGCTGGACGGAATGTGTCTAATACGGAAAGAACTGTTACATGTAATGATGGAAATTGTTACAGGGTAGCAATGAGGTCGGAGCCAGGTATTCTAAACCTGTTGGATATAGCTTCAAAGGAGCCTAGGGCTTAGCTTTAAAGAGTATTTTTCTGATTAGCTCCTGAAGAAAGAAAGTCTTGTCCTTCTGATAAGCCACCTGGACCTGGGGTAGCTGTCAAAGAAAGACATAAAGTTGCCAGAACATGATAGAGCACACACAGTCCAGTCCCCTGTTCCAAACACCCCTGGAATCCCTGACTTCCATAGGAAATTAACAGTAGCTCCTTGATAAAGCAGACAAGGACTCCCTACTCCCATCCTGCCTGGCTATAAACCTCTTCCCAGCACACACCATTCTTCCTTGAGTTACAGAGACACGGCCCAACCCTCTACCCTATCTCTGATGCTCTTCTCTGTGCATAAAAAGTCAACTCTGCTGCTACCCCAAGCAATATTTAACTCTATCCTAAATGAGCACCCCCACCCTCACCCCCGCCCCACCCCCACCCCGCCTGGGGCTCTATGTCACCTCAGGGCACTGCCTCCGGTCATCAAAACCCCTGATCTGCCTGTTGACTTTTATCCAGATGGTAATCTTTCCAAAGTGGATGGAAGCTTTTCAGTTTATTATTCCTACAGCTTTATTAATTAATATTATGGAGTGGGGGCTGGTGAATGACTGCTATTTGAAGCCATTCTGAGGGTCATAAACCCAAGTTTTAATAGCAGAAATATGGGGACAAATGGCAGAGTGAGGGAACAGATTTGTTTGATTTTTGAAGATGTGGTTTCACGCATCCCAGGCTGGCCTCAACCTTAGAAGAAGTCCTAGGTAGCCTTGAATTTTCCTCATCTTCCTGCCTCTGCCTCTCGAGTGCTGGGATGAGAGGCTCACACCACTATGCCTCGTGTATGTAGTGCTGGGGAGTCAACCCAGAGTTTCCAGCATGCCAGGCAAGTGCTCTGTCCCGGCAGACACATCGCCAGCTCTCTGACTTGATTCTTTCATTTGATGAAAGGATTCTCTGCACTGATGTTGTTTTGGATACCCAGGCCCTAGTGACCTCAACTAGAAGGATTTAAGACCCAGCTGACTTTAGATGATGTCACCAACATCTTGAAACGGTTTCTCCCTCGCTGGAGGTCAGCTTTCATTACCCTGCCGTTGAGGTCATTCTCACCTTTACTTTTCAGTCACAATCTTAACCGTGTGAACTACGAGAAAATATGACCGCCCCAAACCTTCATTTCCAATGCTTTCTTACTGATGATTTTGTCGGAAGGAATCACCACGGGAAGTGATGTGATTCCACTTCACAGTGAAAGAGAGTGATTATGACAGGTACTTGATAAAGACGAGTCTGTAGAAAGAAAAAGGTGGTTTAGTCTCACCGTGCTGTAGGGGTCTCAGTCTGTGATCTGTGGTCACCTGTGGAGAGACAGCACATGGTAAAATCATCCACCCCATCGAAAGCATGTGAAAGAAATGGGTGGAGGCTGGATCTCAGTATTCCCTCCAAGGTACCCTCGCAGGAGAAGACTTCTCACTTGACCCATCTCTGCAAGTTTCCCCCTACCTTCCAGTAGGGTTACCAGTAGCGGACTAGGCCTTCAGTCCAGGGATCTCAGTGGGTACTTTAACCACAGAAAACACAAAGAAAATCTTTCTCTCATAGAATTTACAAGGTATGATTGTAAGTTGTCAAAATTGTGTCTGAGTATGGGATAGTAGTAAACAGATATAATATCCTGAAGTATATGACTTTTTAAAATGGAGAAGTATTTAAAAGAAGAATGTGATCTCAGGCAAGAAGGTTGTTATTTTGTTACTAGCTTGAACAGTTTACCACCTGTGCCTGTAGGCTCCACACCTGTGGATCCAGCCACGTCGTTATTCGGAAAATATTTAAGAAATAAAATTTCATCTGCACTGAAACATAGAGACAAGATTCGTGATTATTTCCTGAGTGGTTCATTGCATAACCATTTACATAATTAGGACATAGAAGCAGTCCAGAGCTTACTCTTCAGGTTATGTGTACAGGGGATGTAACTTCTCTATTTTATCATCTATGGATTATAGTATCCTTGCATTCTCTCACCCTAGAGGGTTCCTAGCACTAAACCCTGGATATAATATGACTGCCTTCAATGTGATGTTGACCATACAAAACAACATGTGAGTTCATCTCCTGACTCAAACCAATAAAGTGCATGGAAAATGTGTTGACTGAGGAGAGAATTTCTTTCAGTCCAATTTTATCCTACAACTATCAGGAAGGAAAAAGTAACTTCAGAGCACGCCAGAGCCAACCCAGAAGAGAATCTTCCCTCCCAGGAAAACCAAACGAAAGCATTTGATAAATTACCAGACCCCTGAAGTATCTGGATTCAGGATCACGGCAAGAACACACGCCATTACGGCTGTTTCAGAGACGGCTGCTATGAATCTGTAGGGATGAGATGTGTTCTCTTTCTGTCCAAATGAGGTGCACATTCATGATTTCCCACAAAACAGCTGCACCAACACCCACAGTGAGGCATCTGGGTTTCTTAAAGCTGACTTGAGGGTTTGTGGCTAGTGACACATTGTGAAATAGCACTCACTACGTTGTAAAAAAATATATACCCTTAGCTATTCATTAGGATTTTAAAGACAGAAATGAAAGGTGCCCTAAGCATATTAGTCCAGCCTGATTAGAAGAAAATACTAAGATAAAAATGAAGCAGTGTGAAGGGCTGGCTGGTCACAGCACATTCTGACGTCATGACACACTTGGGTCGCGTTAAAGGTTACAGAGGCCATTGTGATGACTGGGAGCTTTAGCGTTTGATCAGTAGGCAAAATATCATAAACCATAACTTGTATGTTCTTTAAAAATGTGGTTTTTATATGGGTATCAATCACTGATCTAGGGGCTGTGTGGGAAAGGCATCTCCTAAAGATGTCTCTTACAGGACAGGAGTGCCGAAATGAAGCCAGAAGTCATCCCATGTGAAAGTGGGTCAAACAAACCACTAGTTCCTCCACCTGAACACAGACTACCTGGCTGATTTAAGGAGAGAAGAAACTTCACTTCATTCTTGATCATGTAACAGAGACAGTTTAACTTTAAAATCTGCATGTCTTGCCAAGCTTAAACACATGGTGGGGAAAAAAAACCTATTAAATTATTTTTGACTCGTGAAAGTCAATCTGGAGGTAGTATAGTGATCACAAATGACCAATGACAAGAGAAGACATCATTTATCCTCCCGGCGAATCTTATATGAATGGGCATTATGGAATTGTCATCCAGGAAAGACATTTGGTTAACTGCCAATTGAAAGCCTAAAGGACACGTTGAGTCTCACCAGAACTTGTGAGACTCCACGGAAATTGTTATTTTCTCAGCCAAAGCATAGAGGTGAAACTTTGAGACACGGATTTAAGTGGAAGATAGTTTATAGCTTGCAGATGGACAGGATGAAGGGACAGCTGTCCTGTCTTTTTGAGCCTCACCTTCAGTTCTTTCTCTGTGTGGCTCTCTCCTCATTGGAGTACAGATGGATGTCTGCCTGTATGTCCTGTATCAGCTGCAGTATTCCTGTTCCTTCTTCATTGGATGTGGACCTTGGCTAATGTTGCTGACGGTCACTACCTGCTGTAGTATGCCTGGCTGGATGTATTGCTTTCTCTGATGTATCCTTGGAGCCGAAAAAAAAAATGGAATGAGACATTGACTTGGGACCTGGTCACACATTCTTGATGGAAGGATGATCATATTTCTTTAATGTAAGAAGTATCTTTAAGGAAATTATATCCTAAGAAAATATATTTATGTTCTAAATCTGTTAACCTTGACTCTCTGGCCTACCCTCTCTCTACCACTCCTTGTTTCCCTGGTGTACAGCTCTGTGACTCTCTTGGAAAACCCGATTTTCCCCCTCAGGTTCATCTCAGTCTGCTCTTCTCTGTGCACTACTGTCTTCTCATATTTAAGACGCTTTCTGTGTAAGAGGAAGAGATCAGATGCAGGCAGACTCACACATGCAGCCCCTTGACCTCTAGGATTAGTACAATGAGCCACTGGCATGGCTGAGACACAGTCAAGTCTAACATGCTTTCTAACATGCCTCATACGAATGACCCTGAAGTCCCAGAGTCTCATCTAAATGTTCAGGAACAGGAATTGTTCCCTGGGTCTCTCTCAGAATCATAGTTGGCTGTTGTATGCAGAGGATTGTCAGTGCCTTCATTAGTCTCCAACCTCGTGTGTCTCTGTCATCTTTTGGGAATGATCGTGCACCTTTGGTTAGAACATCATGACTTAAACAGATCTGCCACACAGTCACTGAGCTGTAGGCTTAGGGTTTTCAAAACCTACTTTAATAAGGGTCCTTAAACGCTTTAACCTCCCTTCTCATCCATCACCCAGCGGAGGTGGTGGAAAGGAAAGGTTAGTAGGGCAAAAGGTGAATGTTGACCTGTTTAGAAATAGCTCTTTGGGGAAATTACAATCTTTGTTGTCAGGATAGCAGCAGTTCAGTTCATATGAATCAACACTGGCAGCTTGATCCACTCACAAACACCATTCAAAAATCAGCATTGGCAGTTTGATCCAGAAGAAACCCCAAGGCTCTGCCAATTGGGCAGAGTTCACTGAAGCAGCAAGAAGCCACCTGAGTATCATGAGAAGGTCTTTGATTCGTTTCTCTCTGAGAAGTCATGACAAATAATGTTCAGTGAAGAAGACTGGCGAGCCAATGCCACAGCACAATCAATGAAGAGAAGCATTAACAAAGCCCAATGAAGACCAGCAAAGAGTGGCAAGGCGAACCAATGTCAGAGCGCCCACTGTCTGTTGGGTTATACCGTTACAAACATCACATGTCCTCTCAAGCATCTGCTCTAGCAAAACATCACATGCTCCTTTCCCATTCAGCTTCCCAGAAAACATCACATATCTGTTCTCAACAAAACCACCTCTCAAAACCACCTCAGCAAAACATCCTTTCATAAGACAGTTTCTAAAGAAACATCACATGACACAACCAAATCTCTAAAGAAACCAGAAATTTCCATTTTACTGAGTAGTTCAAATTCACATCCAAGGGTCATCATAGTCTCTGGGGTAAGGAAGTTAGTCAACCACTGGGATTATTTTGTTGATAAAGAGCCAATAGCCATTGATCATGTAATCACATGTTAAGTATGTGGTCATATGCAAAGTGAAAATGTTTTATAATTATTAATTCAGTGATATATGTGTGCTGGGAGGGATATGTGTTTAAAACATGAAAATCTACCATAAGTCAAAGAGGTCACTGATGCTCTAGTGCAAAAATTGAGCAAAGTTCTGAAAACCATCAGCAGAATTACAAGGACTTCTGGGAACTTCTGTCTTCCTGAGGGCTGAAGTGATCTTCAGAATAATCTGTGACTTGGGAAGGTGCTGTCTTCAGTTCTGTGAGTCATGTATTTTCTAGGGAGGTAAATTCGTGAGTGTGTGTGTGTGTGTGTGTGTGTGTGTGTGTGTGCGTGTCTGTTTGAGAGCATGTGTATTTAAGGCTTACACATATGCAGTGAGTCAGAAAAATGCTTTTTCTAAGAAGAAATCAACTACAAAAAAATTATGGGTTGGAGTCAATCTTTAATTGTATAGTAAAACTTAGGTAACTAAAAGTAAAGACATTTAGACTTCATTCAAAAGTGGAAATTAGCTTTAAAGCTCAAATTATTAATGACTTAAATGTGAAATGACCAAATGATTTTAATATTAAATTGCTCAGAAAACCTTAAAAGCAAACTTTTGTTTTTAGGGTAAGGACATTGATGCTTAGTTACTGTTTGAATTGTTTCCAGGAACCTGTGAACATTCCACAAACTAGTTAGGAGCTTTCCATTTTCTGAAGGAAAAAACAAACAAGTCTAGGTAGTCACTATTCAGTATTTGATCATAGGGGAGTGGACTCAGAGGTGTAGTCAGATAAATCCAAACAGCTTAGTGTTTTAGCTCACTTAATAAAACTGAATCCAGAATAATGCAGAGTCACCGAGTCACAAGAGTTTTCTGGAAACCCATTCAGTTAAAGTGAGTGGTCACTCCTCCAGACAAGACCTCAGATCACTGGCTCTAATATGTAAAATAGCTTTGGGGAAGAAAAGCAGCTTTATACCTTCTCTGAATTTATCTTTATAGCATAAAAAAGAGAATGTGGGAAGAGCTGAAGCCAGAGAAAGAGAAGAAAGGGACAGGATAATCAACTGTGTCACCTTGGTTAAAATAAAGGCCTCTGCTAGGTGCTTACCAGACTCCACCACAAACTAACATTTACAGCTTTAAGTTCCTAAGAGTAAGCGTGTTGAGCTATTTGCAGAATGGCAGTGACTGATACTTTCTAATCAAAAGTCAGAACTTCCTTAGGAGGAAAGTCAGGGACTAGAGACATGGACCAGTGACTAACACACTGGCTGCTCTTGAACAGACCGGAGTTCAATATAAAATAAGAATAAATAAATTATTTAAGAGGAGAGTCAGGAGGGAGTGGGGAGAGCAGCCGTCTGTAACTGTTTTAAATCTCAGCCTCTTGTCAGTTTTGGTGTCTCAATGCTTCTGAGAAATACCTGTGATATGTTTCCAAGTTTGCTAATACATCTAATTGTGTCCATTCTTTGAATCAAATTAATGTGATAACCAAAGGACTACTTTGTAAGAAATCAGATAGACCATACATTTGACCTTCTCTGACTGGTATTCTGAGAGAGCTGGCCTGGTAATGGAGAGCTGAGTAGAAGCCAAATAGCCTGTGATATTGTATTGGCTGGATTTCAAGGAGAGAGGTGGGGGGAGAGGGGGAGGGAGGTAGGAAGAGGGGGAGAAGAGAGAGAGAGAGAGAGAGGAGGAGGGAGGGAGGGAAGGGGGAGAGGGAGAGAGGGAGAAGGAGAGAGGGAGAGGGAGAGAGAAAATGGGGCTACACTTAAATTTTAAAAATACAAGTACATGCTAAGATTATAGGTAAATTAAGCTTACCTCTGGTCTAAAGAGAGATGTGAAAATAGAAGATCCTGCCATCCTCCACTACTGGATTAATATGCAGGGAGAGAAGGGCCTCTCTACTGGGCAGTGAGAGAAGCAGGTGAAACAGGAAGTGGAAAGAGGGAGGAAATGTGGCAGAGCAGGAAGTAGAGAAAGGGAAATGCAGGAAGTAGGAAACACAGGAAGTATGAAATGTAGGAAGTGTGGAGAAGCAGAAAGTGAGGAAAAGCAGGAGGGAGGAGAAATAGGCTTTAACTCAGTAGCAGCATCTGAAACGCTGTGGCCTTACCCACCAAGCCCCTGATTCTTGCTCTCCCTCTTGTTCTTGATGCGCTCTTTTTCTTCCACCCCTGAAGTCCAGGGGGCCTGCTGTGCTTCCAGTGGGGACAATAGAGAATCCAATATGCTCGCCAACTGTTCTCCAGCTCTGAGCCTGACAGGAAGAGGAGACAGCAGCAGCAGGGAAGTGTGGTGAGGAGCTTTTTATTCAAGAGCTGCTGCTCACCTGTGAGTCAGTCAATTACTCCTGACAAGGAAGTTTCACTATTTAATGGCGCCTCTTGAAATACTGTGGTTTGTAGCACACACGGGGATTTGCGTACACGTCCCTTGACTGGAGGATAATCATAGGATGCCTGCACCACAGCCAATCGCAATGATCCTAACCAGTGGTTTGTTTGTTCCTGGAAATGCCAGCTCTCCTGTGGAAAATACCGAATGTCCACCTGCTGACCACTTCTTCCACATTTCCTTCCTCACGGGCCATCTGCCCGTGGTTCTCTCAGACTGGCCAACTAGCGGTGTCACGAAAGATGTCTTAATGACTTGTTCAGTAGTAGCCTTCCTATAGGGAAAGTAGAAGGAAATATGGCTCCCCTACTCTTACAAACATGACCCATTGACATGATGATATATTCCAGTGGAAATGTTGGCCAGTGGGTAATCTGATATCACCTCTATGTGGCAAGCCACACCCCAGCACTATCCAGACAGAAGCCTGCAAAAGTATTTCCATCAGGCTGATGTTCAGATGACATCATCTGTATCTCGCTGATACGAAGAGAAATACTTTCGGATCATCTCGACTTTTCAAGACAATATTTTGAATAGACATTTTTGCGTGCATCTGGTTTTTTTGTATGTGCCCTTGAGACCTTCAGCCCCAATCTTTTCAAAATCTAAAGGTGAACAGGCAAGTAAAATATTCCTGTGAGATAGGGAAACTGATGTACCTGTATCTTTGCGTGGGGGGGGGGGCGGGGGAGGGGAGGATCTAACCCTGGAAAGGTGTTCTGGGAACCGGAAGCAGATGGAATACAATTCCTCCCTCAGATGACAGAAGCAGCCGCAGGCAGGGTAGAGGAAACATGGAGACTGGAGGGATAGAAAGAAGTCTGGTCGGGTTGAGCAGGCCCAGGGAGCACGGACGTGGCATGCTGGTCAAGCAGGGCGGTGTGCACGAGTTTCTCCTTCCTTTACTTCCTGTCTTCTTCCCATGGCTCCCCTTAGCCAACCCTGCAGAAAGGCGATTGACCAGGAAGCACAGCCAGCAGCGACCTTCCCTGTGATGTTGAAGAGGGTGTAGGAAAGAAGAGACCTGGATCTCAAAGCCAGGTGGATGGAGTGTGTTGGCCTTGATAACACTAACGTTGGGTGCTATATAAATTCAGAAAGGAGAAAGGGGCATATCAGGGCTCAAATTGTGTATATGGATAGATACACACCTACATGGACCAGGATGGCTCAAAGAATTCAGCAAGAAACTCATGAAAGATTGGGTAGAGGGACAGTCAAAAAATGTGAAGTAATTTTACCACTCTCTCCTCTCCTGCCTAAATAATCAAGACAGATCTCATAGAGCGTTGTTAGAATCACCACCCTCAATCCAAAGCAGCTAATGACGTCATTTCCTTTGTCTTGTGGAGAGGCGAGTTCGGCTGGCCTAAAGAAGTCGCCAGTGAACACCCACTTCTTGTACACTCATTCCGCTCAGCTGCTACACACACAAGCACACACATCCGCTCACTCAGTTCAAAAAGCCTACAATGATGCCAGGCTTGTGGCTAGACCACAATACTGTGGCACTGGAGAGTGGGGGCCATGCCAAGCTGACTTCACCATGATGGTATCAGAGCTAGGGCTGAGTTACCAGTTTCAACATGCTGATGTCAAAGCTAGCCCGCTCCTCCAACTCACTTTATCTGCTGGCTGAAATAATTAAGTCAGGGCCTAAAGACCAAAGAACTTTTTTTTTTTTTTTTTTTTAGCGTTCCAGTGCCAGATGCTCCGGGTAAGTCATGTATTGCATATTGTGTGTGACCGGGCAATCTGTGGGAAACGGACAGCTCTCACTCCAAATCCCAGCTCTTTGTTTCCCAGCTATAAGGCACTGGTTATAAAGTTACAAGTGTTTCATCTGTAAAACTGAAAGAACCCGGTGAGGACTCGGGAAACAGTATCCATGAAAGCACACTGGGCTTCCTAAGTGTTTTTACCAGTGATAGCTCCTGTAGCTGTGGATGCTTATTAAAGATTGACCATTGATTTGAAATGAGAGCCCATAATAAGTACTTGTGACAAAACTGTTTCCTGGTGTGTGGGTTTTTGGTTTTTGGTTTGTTTATTTGTTTGTTTGTTTGCTGGGCTTTTTTGTTGTTTTTGTTTTTTGTTAGTTTTTTTGTTTTTGTTTTTTACAACTGGCACAATTGTGCTTCCCAAATCCTCCCCCCCTTTTATTGAAAAAAAATATATTTCCACATAATATATCCTGATTACAGTTTCTCTTCCCTCTTCTCCTCCGAGTTTCCTCCCCACCTCCCCTCCCATCCAGATCCACTCCCTCTCTATTGCTCATTAAAAAAACAAGCAGGTTGCCAGGCAGTGGCGGCACATACTTTTAATCCCAGGACTCAGGATGCAGAGACAGGCGGATTTCTGAGTTTGAGGCCAGCCTGGTCTACAGAGTGAGTTCCAGGACAGCCAGGGCTACACAGAGAAACCCTGTCTTGAAAAAACCAAACCAAAAAAAAAAAAGCAGGTTTGTAAGGGACAATAATAAAATACAATAAGATAAAACAAAACCTAACACATCAAAACAAACCAACAGAAAAAAAAAGAGAAGGCGTAAGAAGTAGAGACCCACTCATAGGCACACTCGGGAATCCCGTAAAACCACTAACCTGGAAGCCACAATACAATCGCAGAACTGTGCAGGCCCTGTGCATGCTGCCTCGGTCTCTGAGAGCTTTTATGCTGTTGATTTAGAGGGCCTGTTTTCTTCAGCCTCCTCTTCTGCGGGGTTCCCTAAGCCCCGAGGGGAGGACTGGATAGACACATTCCTTTTAGGACTGAGCGGTCCAAGAATCCCTCCCCACTCTTCTTGTCAGTCCTGGCTAAGAAGTCGGCAGACCCTGAAGGAACCTTTCTTTCCAAGCAAGGGAATAAGGAAGGGACTCACTAGCAGAGCTGGCCTCCCCTGCACCAGGCTCACTGTCGCAGGAGGAGACTATCTGTGGGTATCTATCACTCTGATCACGAAGAGTGCGCCGCATTCCTCCACCTGAAAATGAGATCCGCAGAGCCTTCATGTTCGCTGTTGTAGAAATCTGGACACCGCACGAATCACAGTTAAGTCGACCTTTGCGAACGAGGTATGGTGTGATTCTTAGACCCAAGCTTTTCCCTCCTTCCTCCATTCTTTTTGCTGAGCTGCTTTGTCCTTCTCCTGGGTTTTCTTCTTCCTCCCTTCTGCCTCCTTCGGCAACGCCCTGCCCCTCCCCCCCCGACCCCCCCCCCCATGAAATCAAACCCACTGAATGTTGTGGAGCAAAGCTTCCAAGAAGCCATCTTTAAAACTGTGGTGTATATCCAAGTGATTATTTAGAGATCTTGTTATTTTCATTTTTGAGAAATATGCACACGAGGAGAGTCCAAAGATCCAGGCAACCGCTTCTCTTTGAGGGGGTATGTTGACAGATCCAGAAAACGATTTCCAGAACACTACGAGATGTTTGAGATGGTTGAAGTTGTTTCTCTATCTAGACGATTGTGTGTGTGGCTCGAAAAGCACGTTTGCCCAGTGTGTTTTCTTAGATGGCCTTGCCAGGTGATTGGAAAGAAGAACTGGGTTCTTTAAAATCACCTCCTCCAATGCTCATCTCCCTCAGTTGAGTGACAGCTGCAGTACATTCCAACTGTAAAGGGTTTTTTTGGTTTTGTTTTTAACTTTAACACCCTGTGTGGCCTTGCTCAGTTTAGATTTGAACCTGGTTCAAAAAAAAAAAAAGTGGAGAAAAGGATTGTGCAAGATGTATGTGTTTATGCTCCACTGCATGTTCTTGACAATCTGGCTATGTCACCCATAAACACGAATCTTGAATTTTACGAGATTACCAACCGGCTATTCTGCAAATATGACAGACCGAGAGTCAAAAATGGAGAAGATGCTAGATAAACCAATGCAAGCCCTAGAGGAGTTTATATAAGACAGCGAATACAAGTGCATCTATCAAGCCAGTAAAACAAACATGGATGGAGTGCCTACTTGGGACATTGTCCTGTTGCTAGGTGATCAGGGGACACATACATGAGCAGGAGCAGCTCTGGGCTCTTGAGTACAACAACCAGCACATGCTCTGTGTTTTCATAGAAAGATGGATGTATCTGATTGCAGATTCTCATGAAAGGGCAATCAGTGCAGAACTGACCCAAAGAAGAAAGAAGTCCTAAGTTTTCATTACAGTTGCACAAAGGTAACAGCAGTTACCCTGTAGGCTTGGTTGGCTTGTTTCTAAGTCCCTTCACATACTGCCGTGCATCTCAACCTTCCTAACGCTGGAACTCTTTAATGCAGTGCCTCACGTTGTGCTGACCCCCACCCAGAGGTTACTTTGTTGCTACTTCATAATGGTAATGTCGCTACTCTGTTGCCACTTCATAACAGCGATGTTGCTACGGCTTTAAGTAGTAATGGCAGTATCTGTGTTTTCTGATGACCTTCGGCGACCCCTGTGAAAGGGGAGGCACACCACTGGTTGAGAACCGCTGACATACAGAACTCTCTTGAATCTCAGAACAGCCTTCAAGGTGACATCCAAAGTTCCAGTATCTTTTGCCAGGTAACTAGTTTACGTCAGTGGTATGGCCACTCGCTGTGTTCACAGTCTGAGATGGAGAGAGAGAGAGAGAGAGAGAGAGAGAGAGAGAGAGAGAGAGAGAGAGAGAGAGTGCTGGGAGGCACTTGCTGACACTGCAGTTTTGAAGGTCTTGGCTAGGAAGGACTGGTCGCTATCAGGGTCCCAACCATTCCCCCAACCCCCAACCCCAGCCTGTAATCAGCTGAATATTTCCTGCCTTGCTTTGGCCTTGGAAGATGGAAGACAGGTTGGAGCTCCCACACGTGCCAGATTCAAGGGCAAGTGTTCTTTCAAGAGCAGAAGCATGGCCAACTTTATAAACATGGATTCCATGATTTCCTGTTGGAAAACATTCAGAAGCCTGCTCATGGCCAAGGAGGTTGGGTAAGGAAAAATAACATTTATTCCTCATGAAAGTCACCCTGAAGAATCTGCAGCCACATGCTACTGGTGGCCAAAAATGTAAACTCCATTGATTGGACCTGAAAGGGAAATGGAGATATTTGCTTATGAGACTGTGAGAGAAAAGGACAAATCAAAACTTGCTTCAGATCTTGTCCTGGGAAGCCACAGACATGGTTATCACTGGCTGAGATGAGGGAAGTCTGAAAAGGGGACAGTGACTCAGGCTTCCGTATGGACAAGTCATCCTGGCCATGACTGTGGTGTGGACATGTCATCCTGGCCATGACTGTGGTGTGGGCATGTCAACCTGGCCATGACTGTGGTGTAGACATACCATCCTGGGTTTGACTGTAGAACAGACAAGCCATCTTGGCCAAGACTGTTGCATGGACATGTCATCTCGGCCATGACTATGGTATGGACAACCATCTTGGCCAAGACTGTTACATTACCAGTGAATGTTGGAGGAACAGAGAAAAGATACCATACCAGGAGAAGAGGGGCCAGGGCCTCAAAACCCTGCAGCCATGATCTCCCTCCTTTTGGGTTGGTGGGGGAGGTGGTATTTTTGTGCACTCTTTAAAGATTGCCTTTGTATTATTCAGATGTCGATTTCTGCGTGGGCAGAGAGTTGAGTGCAGACCAGACTTAGATATTGTTATTCATATGGCTACATCATATTCTGTCAACACACTCTCTCACCTTCTGATTGGTTTTAAAAAAAGCTGATGGCCTATAGCTGAGAAGGAGAGAATCGATGGGACTTCTGGGCAGAGATAGGAACTCTGGAAAAGAGTGAGACATGGGGGAATTCTCCACAGAAGAAGCAGGCCAGGGCTGAAGGAGAGGTAATGAGCCACGTGAAAGAACACAGATTAATATATATATGGGTTGATTTAAATTATAAAAGATAGTTGGGGAGCAAGAGTACGCTAGGCCTAAACCTGTAATTAATAAATACAAATCTTCGAGTCTCTATTCAAAGCTGGGGCAGGCTTAGAAGACTATTGCAGTTATATTCCTTCAGTCAGTATTTCTGATGAATTGCTAACCACTGTCACTTCAGCCTTGGAAACCAACCCCTTCATTTCCCTTCCCCCTTTCTACAGCAACTGCTCCCCACACTTAGGGGGAGCATTGGTATTTCACCATGACTGATGGCAGCTTCATCTCCGCCACTCTTCTAGCATCTGATACTCTTGCAGTACTAACACCTTGCCATCCGTCTTCCCAGAGACTTCCACAAGCTCTGGATGCGTCTTTAGTAAGAGGTCTCAGAGTCCATCGTGTACCAAGTGCAGAATCCAGGTCCCTCTTCCGGAGCATCTTGCTGCGGATCCAGGGTAAGTGTAGGAATCCACACTCATGAACCCACCCAGGGAGCTGCACTGAAGGTTGAGATGTGTTGTGTGGGTAAGGGGATGTCCTTCCTCAGCTGGGGCCATCTCTGGGAAGAGATTGTCTCACAGTCACGGAAGCAGTGCAGCTTGGCACTGTGTAGTTCGCGATGGTTAAAAAGATCCTTGTGAGGTTTTATTCCTTGGGTCCCTGTGGCCACACCTATGCTCCTGGGCATTAGGCAAATGAGACCTCACGTCTGTGCTTTAAGTTAACCATAACACTATGATCCTAACACCAGAAGCCCAACTCATTAGTTAATAATTCATGACCCAAACTCCATCCCGAAGGTTAAGGAACTTCCATCTCAGTGAGTTTAATTAGCCCATATTTTGGCTCTCACCAACTCCCATGTCAATAACAGCATCCTCTGGGGAGGTTCTTAAAAGTAACTATCTCATTTCTATGAAAACTCCCCAAGAAAGTTTCTTGCCATTCGTTTCTCCACTCTGAATTCTCTCTACAATCATGTTTATCTCACCATCTTGCTGATCAAGGTCATGGACCACCAGACTCTTTGATTCCTTCTCTTCTGTAGCTTTTCAGAATATTGGGCATGGCTGACCACTCCCTTTGGTTCCAGGTGCTTCTTTGCGTCTTCAGTCTATATCTTTGTCTGGTTTTCATGTATATGCCTTTAAATGGTTGTTTTTTGTTTTTTGTTTTTTAAAAGTCTCAAATGAGACTTTTCCCAATTGCTCAGATTTGAATTCCAGGAGTCAGAACTCAGCTCAGACTCGAAAGACAATGGACAGGGGGTCGGGCTGTGGTTCACCTGGTGCTGGGTAGCGGAAGTGGCCTGTGGACATTTTTCTTGTAAGCAGCAACTCCATACTGGTATCCACACATCTCAAATCCGATTAGGCTTGTTGGAGTACTTCTGAGACTTCCTGTAATATGATGTAAGAAGAACGCTTCATTCAGAAACATCTTTGTAATACTGATTTCCTGTCATTTTGTTACTTTTCCTGGGGAAACATGAACAAGGATTCCCTCATCTCCAGTGGGTCTCCAACCAGAGACCAAAGTATCAATCTCACCTCAGCTGAGCTTGCTGAGAAATACATGGACTGGGTTCATTCCCAGGAATCTGAGTGAGGGATTTCCTACAGAATGGCCCGCTAAAGGCTGCATCACTGGAATGTCCCACCCCAGCATGAATGAAAACCCTGTGGAAACTGCATCATGGAATCCTGCCTTTAGTCAATGTACTTCCTCCATACACTAGCACCACCCAGCTTTGAGTGCAGCTGAGGACAGGAGGGAACCATGGCTAAAATCCAGGTGAGGGTCCAGGGACCCTACGTAATGATTAATTTTAGTGTCATCATGACTACATCTGACATCAACTAAAACCCAAGCTTCTGGGAACTCCTGTGAGGGATTTTCATAATTAGATTATATGAAGCAGGAAGGCCCACCCTAAATCTTGGTCCCACCTTCTGGTGGAAGCCCATATAATAGGACACGGAAGAAGGAAGCTTTGCTTTCTACCTGTTTATCCTCACTCTTGCTGGAAAATCCATCTATCCTGCTACCGCCACCAGTATCAAATCCAGCACTTTCAGGATTCCAACCAAGACCGAAGACCAGCAGCTCTCAGGGACTTCCTTGGGTCACAGTGCCTCGTCTAGGCTGCAGAGACATCAAGGACTGAACCATTACTGTTTCTCAACCTCTCAGATGTGAGACAGCCGTGGTTGGCGTACCCAGACCATATCCTGTAAGCCAATCTAATAAACCCCCTTTTAATAAAGATTCCTTCTATTCATTGGGTTCCTTTAGATAACCTGACTGACATATTCCCTCTCGCCTCTTTTTCCATTGCAGAGTGTTAATCGCCCATCACCACTGCCGTGGGCCACCTGGTCACTCTCTTTACTCTGTCACCATAACTATGGAGACAGCATTATTTCTGTTCTACGTTGACTAGGGGATGAGCATATTATGCCCAGAGGACAAAGCCAGATGGCCACATACATCCATAGAAGAGGTGGGCACTATCTGAGGAGGAGGTATAAAAAGAGAGCTATAAGTGGTCTGTCTGCCCTGTTGTCCGCTGGTACACATCTTCCTCCTCCTCCTCCTCCTGCTCCTCCTCCTCCTCCTCCTCATCATCATCATTCTCTTCTTCCTCTTCCTCCTCTTCTTCCCCCTCTTACTTCTCCTCTTTCTCCTCCTCCTCTTCTTCCTCTTCCTCCTCCTCCTCTCCCTCCTCCTCCTCCTCTTCCTCCGTAGGGCACAACAGCACTCTCATAGTTCCACAGCTGAAGTAGAGATGGTCTTGCGGAAATGAAGTCAAACAGAAGATGGTGCCTCTTTCCTTCCTCCAGTGGGTGGTCGTCTGTTGGTTGCTTCCCTTGACTCTGAACCACAGGGCCCCTCCTCAGCCATCTCCCCTCCTGTTGGCCCCCGTAAGTCACCCTTGGTTCTATACTGCCTATAAGTCCAGTTTCTGTCACTTGATTCAGCTCAAAGAAGGGAATCAGACTGGGTGACACATACCAAGCAGCAAGGTAGCCTTGAGTAAGAAGCACTCCCGTGGCTAGAAAGATCATAGTGGGACTCCACACGGAAAGAACGTAGTGGGACTCCACACTGAACTTCTGCATCACAATCTCCAAGGGCTTTCCTCTGTGGGAGGAGCTCTTGGAGAAACTTTCACCTTTGTGGGTTGTGTCATCGTTGCTGATAGCAAGGAAGAAAGTGCCTATTTTTTCTTAATAAATACTCTATGAAAAAATAAACCTTGCACATGCTAGTGAGAAAAAGAAAAATCACAGAAGCAAAGGCCAAATATAGTTCAAAAATAAAACTGAGGCAAAAGAGGAGAAAGGTGTTGGAATTAAAAGGGAATGGTGGAAAATGGATGCCGGAGAGGGAAACGGTTTCCTGTGTGCACATGCAGGAGAGACTCAGCTCAGTAGAGGAAGGACACGTCCGATTTTTAGAGAAACAATACTGTAAACGTGAAAGTAAATAAGAGGGGACTCCTGGATGGCTGGGAGCCAGTTTCTCAGCTCCACACATCTGGAGCAGAGACAGGAACAGGTGAGAGGCATGCCTTCCCTCCATGGGAACCGACTGCTGGGGATATTTACACTACAGGACCAGGGCTGGCTGAGACTGTGCTCCGCACTTGGATGTGCAGTTAAATCATCTGTGGTTTGGCTGCTGGTCTCTTTAGTGTGGTTAAATAACTGGGGCTGTCTTGGTTGCTACTTTAAAAATGTCTCCATGCACTTGTTGCTCCCTTGCTGACGGTTTTTTTTTCTTCCTCTTGAGCAATTCTGAGGAGCCCCTGGCAGAAGTTGGTTGCCAGCTTTTAGAGAAACTGCCTCAGCTCCTTGTCACGTACCGTTCCCAAAGTGCTTTGCAAGGAACTGAGAATCTCAGAAACTTCTTGCACAGAACTATCAGGTCCAAAGAAGTAATTCAGTTCACTTCAGCTTCTCAGGCTGGGGGGCCTGTGGTTTTCCGAAAGCTTACGAAACAGTGGGTCACATGCTCACAGGTTCACAATGAGAGTCGGCACAGAAAACATGCTGACTTTTGGATAAATGACCTCAAGGGCAGTGCTTCCTCTGTGACCTGATCTGTAGGATCTGGGATGGGCCTCAACACGCAGAGACGCTTGGTGTTTGCTGAATGAAGGGTAATAAGAGTGAAATTTCATATTTCAGGGTTGGCTCACCTTCTGCTTAATTTGTTTTGTTGGTCACTAAATTGCCAAAAATTCCTGTCTTGTGACAAGAAGAAACATTCTCCTCTCAGGACATCTCTCTCCCTTGCAGCATCCCAATCCAACCCTTGACCCTGATAACTGATGGTAAAGACAATTCACTGTCTGCTAATAGCAAACTCACCTGACATCTGGGATATGGATGGTTGAAATGAGTGCAAGCCTTCATCTAACCCAAGACACACTTGTGTTCACAGACACATGTATAATACACACACAAACACACACATAGTTACACACAAAGACATGCACACATAGAGAGACATGCACACACAGAGAGACACACACATACAAACACACACTTACACATACAGAGACATGCACACACAGACACACATGGACACAGACATATATATACACACAGACATGTACACTCATGCTTACACACACAGAAACATGCATACTCACATATACACACGAACACAGACATACATACACACAGAGTCAAGCACACACAGACATACACTTATACTCACAGACACGTACATACACACATGGTCACAGACATACATACACACACACAGACATGCACACACATACACGTACAGACATGCACACACAGACACGCACACACAGACACACACACACACAGAGATAGACACACATACATATACACACAGACATGCATACACAGACAGACATGCACACATACAGACACACACACATGGACACAGACATACACACACACACTATACATCACACACACACACACACACACACACACACACACACACACACACACGGGATGGAACAAAATCTTTCCCTGCCATAGAGAAGCCTTAAGGTTCTCACAGATTCATGAGCACAGAAGTTCAAACTCAAACTTGAAAATACACAAGGACCAGACAGCATAGAGAAAGAATGAAAGCTTCATTTCTCCAATATAGCCCATCAGTAAAGGACAGTTCAACTCCCCAGCCGTCATACAGTACCATTTTCATATCAAACATTTGGTACTTATCCAGATCTTGAAACAGAATTCCTCCCTTCTTTCCTTTCTTCCTTCCTTCCTTCCTTCATTCATTCCTTTCTTTGTTTTGCTGGTATGACTGAGGTTTCCTAAGGTTTTAAAGGGAATTTCAGAGTCTGTGTTTCAGAGTGAACTGATGTTACTTTAGCTAGAAGCCTTGCTTTTTCAGTCATTGATTACAAAGTAACAAACCCTGCTGGTATAGTACTAGAGACTGAGACAATGGGGACAAAGGACAGGATGCCTTCTGCAGTACCTGAGGTTCACTCAATAAAAGCTCCTTGAACTTAAACTTGCATTAATTGTCTGAATACTTACGTTAGTACATTTTCAGATAGGATAGGACGAATTTTTGACCTATCAGAGTGACACAAGCCACAATGTAGACACCATATTGTTTGATTGATATGGCATAGAAGCAAATGCTCCTGTCTACAGTCAAAAAAGCGAACCTCCCCATGACCCAGTATCTGCGCAATGAGAAGAGCATCCCATGCCTGTGCCAGGACAAGTGTGCCAGGGCACAAGCATGAGAACCTGAGTTCAAATCTCCACCATCCACATAAAAGCTGAATAAGGCCGTGTGTGTGTGTGTGTGTGTGTGTGTGTGTGTGTGTGTGTGTGCGCGTGCGCGCGCGTGTGCGCACATGCTTATGTGCTTTGGGAGGGGAGGGCAGAGATGGAAGGATCCTTGCATCTCCCTGGCCAGCCCAGCCAAGGCACAGGGGCTTCTAGTCAGGCACTGTCTCAAGACCATGAACTGAAGAGGGACAGAGAAGACCTCCAATATGCTGGACTCCATGCGCCCATGCACACTTACCCAAACACAGAGCACACACTCCACACTTTTTCCTCTCTTTAGTTGTATGACTTATAGTCTTTGTCAATCACTAGGAGTGTGAATTTTCATCACAAGACATTTATTTTATGACAATTATTGATTTTCAGCAACAGGAATGTCAGCACTTCTGATGTGTTTCCCCCCAGACTGTTTGAGAACCATCCACCAGACCCAGACTAATTTTTTACCAGTTTATCCACAGCGTTTTGTTGCTGGCAGTCTTTGTATGCCATCTCCAGGTAGAAATGGTCTCAAGAGAGATGTACCCTCCAAGGTAATGTACTTGGTGTATGATACGAATGTATACTAGTTTATGAATCTGTCATAAAAATGTTCTGTCTCATTTGCGGTGGTTAGAATGTAAACATACAGAAAGACAGAGCACTCCTATACATAAAACAAAGAATACAGAAAGAAAGAGAGAGAGAGAGAGAGAGAGAGAGGCCCAAAACGGCCTGACACATTCTGCAACGCCCATTATACAACTGGCCCTGGTTGTTGATTGAAACAGGGGTAACACCATGAGGTGTTTCCCCTCATGGAAAAATTAGTCATCTTGATGGAAAACTAGATGTCTAGCTTCGAGCAACCAAGAGGGAGAGGCTGTAGAGCCTCTGTGTGCTACAGGGGGTCTCACTATTCAACTCAAACCCTGGTTCATTATCAGACAACATGAAAGCCACAGCTCCCGAGCGCTGGAGTTGCCTACTGGTTCTGTGGGGATTTCCTGAAGCTGTAAAATGTTGAAACCCCTCCACGATCTTGAGTTCTCGAATTCCAAAGCAGGACACGGGGAGACGGATGGCCTTAGACAGCTGCTCTCCTGCGAGGGCTTCCAACAGTAAGACCGCACCACCATTTTGCAACCCGGGTATTAGCTGCATCGCCTGCAGAATTAGAACTTTCCTTAATCTTCACACATGTCCTTAAGTTCTTGGACAGGACAAGTCATTTACTCTTCAAACCAGAGGAAACCACCAGCCTCAATTCCCTTTGTGGTTAGAAGAGAAGGTAGCACTGAATCCTTAGGTCGTCTCTGGGGACAGACTAGATTATTTCTTTCCATCTGTCACAGAAGCACTCCTAAAACAAAACCGGGAAAAAAAAACCCAACAACCTACTATTGTGTAAAAATGCAATAATATCGGAAAAACCAGAGGCACCAGATTTTATTATTAAACTCCAATCAATATGAAGTATCCAGTCATGCTGACTCACAAGTACCTTTCCTCTTGTTGGACCTGGAGGAGATGTGTACACCGGTGGCTCTTCTGGCTGTTACTGTCAAAAAGACTACCAGGGCCAGGCAGTGGTGGCGCACACCTTTAATCCCGGCACTCAGAAGGCAGAGGCAGGCAGATTTCTGAGTTCGAGGCCAGCCTGGTCTACAGAGTGAGTTCCAGGACAGCCAGGGCTACACAGAGAGACCCTGTCTCGGGGGGGGGGGGACAAAAACAAAACAAACAAACAAACAAACAAAAAAAGACTACCGGGAATGGCTGCACAGGCACTGAATAGTCTAGAGACATTTCTCAATTGCTGGCAATGTTGAGGGAATCCTAAGTACAGGCCTTGGTGAGTCCACAGCCAGGCCCCCCGCTGAGTGCTAGCTCAGCTTTTGCTTTGTTGACAGCCTGCGTTCACACCCTCTGGACAGCGCTCTCTCTCTCTCTCTCTCTCTCTCTCTCTCTCTCTCTCTCTCTCTCTCTCTCTCTCTCTCTCTCTCTCTCTCTCTCTTTCTCTCTCTCTCCTCAATAGAAATAATGGTCTCTGATACCTATGGTGTAGGCATAACCGAAACACCTCCAGGGTCTGTTTGCCTCTCTTTCCTTTGAAGACATGTCCCTTTTAGGAAGGCTTCTCCCTCCCTGCAGTCTGGATCTAGAATTCTCCCTCAAGCACAGGTATTAAAGGGTCACTCTCCATTTAGCATTTTGGTACCTCTGGGAAGTGGTAGAAAATTCCAGAAGTAGACCTACTGAAATTCTTCCAGCCACTTGGGGAATGCCCATGAATGGTTCCCCATCCTCTCAATTTATTTCTGAACACGAGCTGAATAGCTCTAGGCCATGTTCTCTGGGCAAAACCACAGACCCAACATCAGCCAGGACACAAAACCTCGAAACTTGTGAGTCAAAGAACCTCTTCTCCTCTCCAGGAGATTGCTCGGGCAGTTTGTTACAGTAATGACAAGCTGGCTCCCACAACCTCACAACTTCATCTAAACCCAATCGTCTTCCAAGCTCATCTCCTACCAGTACATCAAACCAGGACAGTCAGGAAACAGTCCACAGCATTCACATCTCTTTCCTGTGTGCACATTCTTAATGTCCATACAGCTAAAACCTGATTTATTCCTGTGCCGTCTGTTTTCCCGTCTTGAACATAAGAAGTTCCCTGAATTATAGATTATAAGCCGTAGCCTGGATCTTCTCATTTGATTTCTAGCACTTTACTTGGTAACATGTACATTTTCAATCTGATGATAGTCTTCTATTTCCTGATACTGTAATGGCTGTTGTTTAAGAAGCTTTCTTCTCCATCCGCTAAGCAAGTTCCCTTGATGAAC
Organism: Tokudaia tokunoshimensis; assembly: GCA_036184795.1. Lineage (NCBI taxonomy): Eukaryota > Metazoa > Chordata > Mammalia > Rodentia > Muridae > Tokudaia > Tokudaia tokunoshimensis. Next base: position 4,802,437 of record BTHU01000022.1, read on the forward strand.
TTTACACAGGACAACGGCTGCACCACACCCAGCACAGGCTAATCACTAACACCACTGTGCTTCCCATATCTCATACTTCAGCTCCGTAGTTGTCTCAGGCTTTTCAATAATGTTATTCACATTTTATTTGTTTTCCTGTGAAATATGTTTCTAAATATATAAGTATACATTAATAAATATATAAACTTTTATATATTAATATATTATATCATTACATTATATTAATATGTTACATTAAGTATATTGATATATTATGTTATTAAATATATTAATATATTGTATTAATAAATATATTGCCATTATATTAATAAATATGCTAGTATAAATAAACATAATATATATATATATGTTTGTGTGTGTGTGTGTAAACACGTTTCTGGAAATTTCCTTCCTGCCCCCTTCATCTGATGTTTACAAAGCAACCTTTACCCCGGATGTTTGTCTGGGATGCAGATGCTTTCCCATGTTTCCACAGTAAACCTACTACATCTGTTACGTCGTCATCTCTGTGGCCCTAACACCTGAGAGACCCAGCAGAGTGGAGAGAGGTTTATTTTGTCCTACGGTTTCAGGGGGGGGGCTTGGCTCCCTGTGGGGGACAGCAGGACTGTACAGTACATGCTGTTCATGTCACAGCAGTCCAGGGTGCAGACAGAGCTGAGCTAGAGCCGAGGACTGGACTGTGGATAACCTTTAAGGCCTGCCCATAGTGTCCTCAGCCCAACCTCCTAACAGATTTGCAGTCTCACAAAACAGAGCCACTAGCGAGGGAACAAACCTTAAAAACAAGAGTTTGCGGGACATATTTAAGATTTAAACCATAACATCTGCTACTTTTTTTCATTTGTAATTGCTTTTGAGATAGAGTCTTCATAAGTGACCCAGTCTACCCTCAAGGTCACTCTCACCCGCCACAGCCTCCTGACAGTTGGGATTATAGTCAGCAAACAAATAACATCACAACATCAAGGATCGGCACAACAGACATTTATTTTCTAGTTGTGAAAAAACTGCTGTAGGCCCAGAGCTGTTCCCCAGGTACTGTGTGTTTCCGTGTTAGCTTTCCGTTACCATAACAAATGCCTAGAATAAATCACTTTACAAAGAAGGAAGGCTCATAGGAGCTTGTAATTTTCAGCCTGCAACCTAACTCACTTTGGACCTATGGAAGTACATGAGGCTGGAGCCCAGTGTAAGAACAAGATGGCTCACCTCATGGCCAGGAAGCACGAGAGGAAAATAAAAGGAGATGGAGGTCCCACAACTGCTTTTGAGGCCCTGTCCCCAGAGTTCTAAGACCCTCTCGTGTGGCTCTTCTGCCCAGTGGTCCTTAGGCTTTTCAAAACCTGGAGTATAGGTGAGAACACAGAGCAACACGTCCATCACACAGATGGAGAAGGGTCAAGGAAGACTCCGGTATAGACCTCTGGCCTCTACTCATGGACACACACAAACACCCAAAATCGAACTTAAAAAGTAAGTGTGTTTGCCTTCCACAAATAAGCCATGCGTTCCTGTAAGAACAGAAAATGTCGTATGCGTAGTGTGAACACTGCTGTTCATAATACGCTGTGACCTCTGACCTGAGGTGAAGTGAATCAGGCAGCGCTTGTTGGCTCTCTGTGGCGTTCAGGCAGGCACGGTGCAAAGGCCACAGGGACGCCCTGTGCTAGGAGAACTCCTCTGCTTCTTAGATGTTTGGGTTTTAACGAAGTTGGGGTTGCAGTATATCCAGAAACCTCTTCCTGTATTCAGTACTGTGATCCGCTAGTTAAAAGAAAAAAAAAATCAATGTTTTAGAGTTCGTAATTGCAAAGTGCTGACTGAAGATGAACAGGCAGGCATTCCTTCTGTGGTCTGTCTACATTGAAATTCCGTTCATATTGAAATTGGAAAAGAAAAGCTTTCAATTTACCAATGGAAAGGCCTTTATGCCTTGCCTCTTCCTTTTCCTCTCCACAGGTTTCTCATCTTAATTTAACGGAACACCGGGGTCAGTAGAGAGCAAGAAGAGGTTTGTTTAATCTTCTTTATTTTTGTTTACTTGCTTGTCAATACCTAAAAACAAAAGTTACCATTTTCCCCGAAGATAATTCTATAATTCCACCTATGAAGTTCGAAAGTTTACTGATCACAGAAAAACGGTTAGTTAAGCAGAAATCTGCTTAAGAAATACACCCCAGCCCCCCCCACCCCCCCACCCCCACATTCCATGGCCCCTAGGGAGAAACTAAAGTGCAGTGGAGTTCGCCTCAGGCCTGTGTGTTTTGAAAAAGCAAGCGCGTGCTTCTCAGATGCTTCCCTGCTTGAGAACTCATGGCTTGCAGGATGACTTGGAAGACACACACTACTACTACTGTTCAGCAATGATGAAATTACTCAAGGAGCCAGAAGCAGTGAGGAGCCAGGAAATGTGGACTGCAGCAAACTTTCCTTAGAATTACCCAGTGCACATGGAGATATCCTTTGAAAGAGACAAGACAAATGACGGGAGTTGCCCCATCTTCTGACACGCCCAAGACCTGGCTTCATTGGGCAACTCCGACGAAGTTCTTGACCTTGTTGGACAAGACGAAGGTTCATTTCCAGTTGGAATATCTACTCTTCTAGTTGTCTCAAAGAGTTACTTCCTGGCCAGGAAGGAGCAGAGAGATGGCAACAATGGCTTTGGGGATGAGTGAGCTGGGCATACAAGGTGTGAAATGGAGAATTCCACAATAGATGATTTTCAGACCTACTGAGTGTTTGTCCCACACAAAAGCCTTAATAATTTCTGGTCATTAAAAGTAAACAGTAAACGAAGCAAGTTAGTGGGGGCCTACGACTTAAGATGTCTGTGTTTTGAGAACTCTTGACAGTTCAGCCAACCAGTTAGAGCACTACTAAATTCTGAATGCACTTTCCTCTAAATTCAAGAGGGGGGACCCATGTTCACCAATTTAAGTCTCATTTCACACAAGAGGATGTCAGAACTCTGTTCTTTAAGGACATGGGTCTTCTCCATTTGTTTTTCTATAGTACAAATGATTTGTGCCAGTTCTGAGTTTACCAGCTGACTTAAGAAGTCAAGACATTATAATGCTCCATCTAAACCAGCTCACCGCATACATGGGCCATTAGGGGTGTGTGTGTGTGTGTGTGTGAGAGAGAGAGAGAGAGAGAGAGGGAGGGAGAGAGAGAGGGAGGGAGACAGGGGGAGGGAGAGAGAGATTGGAATCTGCCTAGATACCAGCAATTTTCATTTCTTGGTTATGATGGGAAGTATTTTGTCATCTCCCAGCACATACAGAACCATATTAAATGTGGTCTTAAGCCCACATCCTGTGTTATTCTTAATGGTTCTTTGGGTTGACTAGACTAAGATTTATTGTTCTCCTTGGGACAAAACCAGAACTCAGAAAAGATTAGTAATGTGCCTACTGTTTATATTTTTTAAAAAGAAGGCCCTAGACCTTGGCTCCTAATAGCACTGTGGTTGTTTAAATGAAAACGACCCAAAGACTCATCATAGGGCATGGCATGGTTAGGTTAGGAGGCGTGGCTTTGTTGGAGTAGGTGTGGCCTTGTTGGAGGAAGTATGTCACTGGGGGGCGGGCTTTGAGGTTTCAGATACTTAAGCTAGACCCAGTGTCTCTTGCTGCTGTCTTTGGAACTCTCAGGTCCTTCTCCAGCACCATGCCTGCCTGCATGCTGCCATGCTCTCCTCCATGACAATAATGGACAGAACCCTTAAACTGTAAGCCAGCACCAATTAAATGTGTTCCTTTATAAGAGTTGCCATGGTCATGGTGTCTATACACAGCAACAGAGACAGTAAGATAGACACCATCATGAGAGCAAGTATCCCTTTCAGTTTCATGCCTAATGCCTCACAGGCCTCACCCAATTCTGATTCTTCCTTTTTTAAAAAAAAATATTTATTTATTTATTTACTATATGTTAAGTACACTGCAGTTGTCTTTAGACATTTCAGAAGAGGGCGTCAGATCTCGTTAGGGATGGTTGTGAGCCACCATGTGGTTTCTGGGATTTGAACTCGGACCTTCTAGAAGAAGCAGTCAGTGCTCTTAACCACTGAGCCATCTCTCCAGTCCCCTGATTCCTCCCTATAATTCCTCTAGCCTGTGTCTGCAACTGAGGATCATACGTGAGCTCTCAGCCACCACTCCTGCACCATGCCTTCCTACCACCATGCTTCCCACCATGATAATCACGGACTGGTTCTCTGAAACTGTAAGGAAGGCCCCAATCAAATGCTTCCTTTGGTAAGTTTCTTTGGTCACAGTGTTTTGTCACAGCAATAAAATAATAATTAAGACAAGGGATCCTCTGAGAAAGCTAGCTACCAAGGTTACCTGTATCTTCAAGCTCTGAGTTTGATTGAGAGACCCTGCCTCAGGGAATAAGGTGAGAGAGTCAAAGAGAATGATGTCAGATACCAACCTGGGGCCTCCACAAGCATTGACACAGCCAGTGTTGTAGACATTTTTCTATTGCTGTGAAGAGACACCATGTCTATACACTTAGATTTTTTTTAATCCTACTTATAATAAGGGTTGGAGAGATGGCTCAGTGGTTAAGAGCACTGACTGCTCTTCCGAAGGTCCTGAGTTCAAATCCCAGCACCCACATGGTGGCTCACATCCATCTGTAATGAGATCTGATGCCCTCTTCTGGTGTGTCTGAAGACAGATACAGTGTACTTACATATAACAATAAATAAATCTTTGGGCCGAAGCGAGCAAGAACTGAATGTAGGTTAACTGGCACAAGCAGGGCTGACCAGATTGAGCGGGGTTGACCAGAGCGAGCAGAGGTCAGTTCCCAGCAATCACATGAAGGCTCACAACCATCTGTACAACTACAATGTACTCATATACATAAAATAAATAAATAAATCTTTAAAAATAAAAAGGGGGGTTCTCAAACCCTTCAACCCCTCTCCCCTTCTAGCCCACTGTCCTAAGGTAGGGGAGGAAAGATGGTAAATAGGACCAGGGGTTGTGGATCTGTTTAGAAGTAGTTCTTTGGGGTGATTCCCATCTCTGTTGTCAGGATACCAACATCCCAGTTCAGTAGAGGCAGGATACCAAACGTGAATCAGCAGCAGTGGCATGACTCAGCAGAAACATCCAGGCCTCTGATGAATCACCAAGGCTAGCTGTGCAAGCCTCCATCACTGCCCATCGAGTCCTATTAATATAACCTCCAAACTCCACGTGTCCTCCACGGGTCTTGCCTCAGCCAAACGCCTGCATCACATGACACAACCAGAAACTTCCACCTCACATGTCCAAGGCAACTTATAAAAGAAAGCATTAACTGGGGACTTACAGTTTCAGATGGTGAGTCTATGAACCATCACTGTGCAGACTGGTGGCGGCAGACAGGCCAGCGTGGTGCTGGGGCAGCGGCTGAAAGCTCATATGTAAGATAACAACCAGGTGGCAGAGAGCAAGACCAAATCTGGTGGGAACTTTTAAAACCTCAGTGTCTATCCCCAGTGACATACCTTCTCCAAGGCTGCTCCTCCTAATCCTTTCCAAAATAGTTCCACCATGTAGGGAGCTGTCTTCAAATATATGAACCTATGGGGCCATTCTCTTTCTCATTCAAACTAAATCTCTCTCTCTCTCTCTCTCTCTCTCTCTCTCTCTCTCTCTCTCTCTCTCTCTCTCACACACACACACACACACACACACACACAAGCTCACTACAGATAAAAAATGGGTTTGAGCTCAGTAGTTAAGAGCACTGGCCGCTCTTGTATAAGACTCAGGTCCCGTGCCCAGCACCCATATGGCAGCTCCCCACAGTCCCTGACTCCAGTTCCAGGGCATCTGAAGCCCTCTTCTGGCCTCTGCAGGTACTGCATGTACATGGAACAAAACAGACATGCAGGCAAAACATCCATACACATAAAAAAAATGTTTTATGAAAGAGTAACTGGAGAGGGGCAGGCAGCGGGCAGTCAGACGGACAGCAGGAGAGCAACGAGTCCAGAGAACAACCTACAAAAGCCAACACAGCATGCTGAGGAAGTGGTGATTCAGGCCTTAGGAGACTGGTTCCATCAACAGGCTGGCAGAGACACCACCAGTGGACAAAGTGAGACTGTCCTTGGTGTCCCTGGGGAGCAAAGTGCCAGGTGGGACTTCAGGAGTGAGAAGTCAGTAAAAGGAGAGGGGGAGGGAGGAATGGAAAGAGAGAGGACGGAAGGGAGGGAGGGAAGGAGGGAGGGAGGGAGGGAGGGAGAGAGGGAGGGAGAGAAAGAATTCATAGACATGGTGTCCTTAGTGAGTGAAAGCCCAGGACCCGGAAAAGTCTGTGTTTGGGACAGGGAAATGCACACAGTCTGTTGTGACTGCCTGCTCATCTCCCCTTCTGAGTCACGGCCATGAGTCTGTAGAGATGTCTGCAGGGTGAGCAGAGTTCTTGGCCTCCCTTAACTCCCACTGAGACCTGTATCAAGACTAAAACAAACTCATGTGACCACTAAAGGTGAAGCATTTGTAACCTCTAGAACAAAGACAGAGCATGTCCCCAATAAGCAGCTACGCAGCATCAGTAACAACCACCCCCCCACCCCCCACCCCACCCCCGCACGCGCCTTAAATCTTGTTGGAAATGTAGACTTTCCGGCCCTCCAGGGTTTTAGCTGTCAGAGACTCGAGGAGCCAGGAATCCAGATATGAACACAAGGTCTCCAGATGATTCTCCTGCAGGCTGTTTTGAGATCTCTCTAAAGAAGCCAGAACATACATAAACTTGAAGATGCATCCCAGGGCGGGCCTTCTTCTTAGGAGCTCGGGATCACAGATTGTTTAGGATAAAGTGGACGTTAGCAAGTGTGCGATCTGACCTTAAAGCAAGTGGCCTGGAGCTCTCGCTAGAGAGCTGGTCTTGGACTTGCAGTGATCCTCCTGTTTCTGCCTGGGATAGACAGGCTTGCTGCACCACGTCTAGCTAGTTTTTAAGGATAGATTCTACTACTAAACTCAGGGTTAGGGTAAGGATAGGAGCATGGTAGTGGCTCTGCACAGCTCAGTCTGGCTCTCTCGGGGTTTGAGTAGGTTGTAGATGCACAGCTTCCAAAGCCTCGGCGACCAGCTTTTCCAAGAGCCAGGCTAATCCGTCTGACCCTCACTTTCGCCCTTTCAAAGTCTCTTAACTCTTTGGAGAGGTACACAGTCCACTTTCTGAACGCATTGCAGATGGGGCTCCCTTTGCTTCAGCAGCGATTTAGCCTTAAAATTTGTGACAGATTGAGTTGATAGCCTCACCACGGAAAGGGGAGGGGAAAGAGTCAGTTTTTGACAGGCCGCAGATTCGCGGTGCCTCTAGTGGCCAAAAGCTGCATTGCGCAACAGTTATGGTAGCTTGTCAGAGTCCTGCTCAGACTGCAAAGCCCGCTCCGCCTGTGACTTTTGCTTTAAACACAGCGAGGAACTGAAACGTGCAGTTTACAGCACGTAGCGGGTCAGTTTATCCTCGTCCTCTGTGCTGTGACTGCAGCCAGGTGGTAGTGCTCAGCATTCCCAGTGTTTTTAATGCTAAGATCTGTCATTGCCGTTCGTATTACAATAAATCGTGAGTTAAATGGTTTCAGTTCTTTGCATTTCTTAGTTTGAAAACGATGTCCAGTGCCAGCGCCTTACCTGCCGGAAAGGGGGACCGAAAGCTGGTGGAAAGTGTCCTTCTGGTGGTGGTGGTGGTGGTGGTGGTAGAGGTCTTGGTTGTGATGGTAGCTCTGTGTGTGTGTGTGTGTGTGTGTGTGTGTGTGTGTGTGTGTGAGAGAGAGAGAGAGAGAGAGAGAGAGAGAGAGAGAGAGAGAGAGATTATGCCCTCGTGTGCCCGCGCGCGCAATCTGTGTCTAAGTTTCTAAAGTCTCACATTGAATTCTCAAGACTCCCTGCCTTCGCTACACCCCCCGGGGTGATCAGAACTCAGAGATGAAGAGCCTGAAAATTAAAGTGACTTTCGAACTCTCTCGGATGCAAAGATGGGGGATCAGTAAGAATTAATAAAATGTCCCCCCCCCCAAACAAAAAGGGGGCGGGGGAAGCGAACAAAAAGGCCGGTGGCTGAGCCGGATGCAGGCAGCTGGCCCTAAGCCCTGCCCGCTGACTCCGTACGCGAGCTGGGGTTCGGTATCCCAGCCTCCTGAAGAGTGGGAGGAGCTGGGCCTGTGTCAGGCTCCCTAAGCCGTTCCTTTCAAGCACTGAATGCCTGAATGTGAGCTGCCCACCGCCCTCCCCCACTCTGCAACCCCACTCCAGCGGCTCGTTAAAAAAAAAAAAAAAAGTTTCAACAACAACAGGCTGGACCAATAGCAGCGCGCAAAGCCAGGGAAGGGGGCCGAGCAAAGGGCGCCGGAGAGTGGAGAAAGGAGAAAGCGGGCAAGGCTGGAGCGCGCGGGGCCGGGGCTCGGCGAGCCGGAGGAGCGTTGCTAATGTTTTTGTTTGTTTGCTTTTCTATGCATGCATAATGAGGGGGCGCCGCGGCACCACACGGGGGCTCCCGGCCCACTTTTGTATTTAAAGCCTCAGCGAGCGAGTCCGCAGCCGGGCTCCGCGGATCCGCTCCCCAGGCTCCGGGTCTCCGAGCAGAGCCGCACGCTCCGAGTTTCGGGGTCCTCCCTGCTCCTGGCGCCCAGAACTTCCCGGAGCGCGGCCCAGGCCGGGGTAGAGGGGGAGGGGACCAAGCGTCCTGGCCGCGGGAAGGCGGGATGCCAGAGCTGCGAAGTGCTACGCGCCGCTGAGCCGGGAACCGAGGAGACGCCGGCCGCACGACTCTCTGCAGGCGCCTAGCACCATGCACCCCCGGCACCGCGCGCTCCTGCAGCCTCGCCGCGTCCCCCCGGGACGGCACTGAGCGCCCCCAGCCACCGACCGAAGCCGGACCTGCGTCGCCGCGCCTCTCAGGGAGCCCCGGCCGAGGTGCCGGAGCGAACACCCGCCTCTCCCAGCGGCGGGGCCGCCGGCATGGATGGATGAGGACGCCCATGCCAGAAGTGCGCGGAACTCGGACAAACTTTTCCAGCGGCCCCGCGACCGCCGCCCGAGCCTCGTCTCCGCTCCGCACCGTGTCCGGCGGCCGCTGCTGCCCGCGATGCTAGCCGCGCTGCTGGGCGGCGCCGGGGCCCGCACGGGGACTTTGCCGGGCGCCTTGCTGTGCCTGATGGCGCTGCTGCAGCTGCTGTGCTCGGCGCCGCGGGGCTCGGGGCTGGCGCACGGCCGCCGCCTCATCTGCTGGCAGGCGCTGCTGCAGTGTCAGGGCGAACCCGACTGCAGCTACGCCTACAGCCAGTACGCCGAAGCGTGTGCGCCGGTGCTAGCGCAGCGCGGCGGGGCTGATGCTCCGGGGCCCGCCGGCGCCTTCCCTGCCTCGGCCGCGTCCTTCTCGCCGCGCTGGCGCTGCCCGAGCCACTGTATCTCGGCGCTCATCCAGCTCAACCACACGCGCCGCGGGCCCGCGCTGGAGGACTGCGACTGCGCGCAGGACGAACACTGCAGGTCCACCAAGCGCGCCATCGAGCCCTGTCTGCCGCGCACCAGCAGCGTGGGCCCGGGCGCGGGAGCGGGCTCGGTCATGGGCTGCACAGAGGCCCGGCGGCGCTGCGACCGCGACAGCCGCTGCAACCTGGCGCTCAGCCGCTACCTGGCCTACTGCGGCAAGCTTTTCAACGGGCTGCGCTGTACCGACGAGTGCCGCGCGGTCATCGAGGACATGCTGGCTGTGCCCAAGGCGGCGCTGCTCAACGACTGCGTGTGCGATGGGTTGGAGCGGCCCATCTGCGAGTCGGTCAAGGAGAACATGGCCCGCCTGTGCTTCGGCCCAGATGCGAGCAACGGTCCGGGCAGCAGCGGCTCGGACGGGGGCCTAGATGACTACTACGACGAAGAATATGACGACGAGCAGCGCGCTGGGGCCGCGGGCGGCGAGCAGCCCCTGGACGACGACGACGGCCTTGCGCGCCCGGGCGGCGGCGCTGCAGCGGCGGGCGGCCGCGGAGACTTGCCCCATGGGCCCGGGCGCAGAAGCAGCAGCAGCGGCAGTGGAGGCCACTGGGCGACCCGAAGCGCCTGGACCCCGTTTGCCTGTTTGCTGCTGCTGCTGCTCCTGATGCTCGGGTCACACTTGTAGCCCCTGCGCCCCTGCTGCAGGCTGCTCCAGGCCGGTATGCACGACCCAGCTGGTTCCCGAGCAAGGCACCTGTGGCTCGGAGACCGGAGATGGTCGGGAACACTGACCCACACTCTCCCGTGTGGACAGGGCCCAGCCTGTACTGCAGCCACCATGCTCGGCCCTCTTCTATGCGGATTTTCCAGGCTGCAGAGATGACCGGCTGATCTATATTGCCGGCTCTAATCTGCAGAATTCAGGACACCCTGCAAAAAGCAATGGAGGCCTGGACTCAGAGTGCTGAACGGTGGGGGTCTTCACAGTTCCTATAGACTTGGGGAAGGGATGTTGAGTGAATTAGGTTTGCAAAGGGGCCGGGTTTTTGTTTGTCTGTTTTGTTTTGGTTTTTTTTTTGTTGTTGTTTTTAAACCGTTTTCCTTTGGGGACACATAATACTGGTAACGACTTTAATTGCTTGTGACCACTTGAGAAACACAGCAATCGTAAGTAAATAGAAAAGTTCCCCTTATCGAGTCATTCCTGTACTCTTGGTATAGCCCTCGGTAACGCTGAGTGTGGAGCTGGCGATTGCCTTGTTGGGGGGGGGGGTCCCCAGAAATTACAACTGCATTATAATCCTAACCCTTCACCTTTAATTTTCCTGACACCATTCCGATCCCTCTGCACCACGTGTCTTAGAATTAAGGGTCCAAAAAATACCGCTAGTCTAAAAGAGTTACCATGGTGTTGAACAATACAAGTTTTTATCCTAAAGCTCGGTACTGCCATCTAGGAAAGCCTCTATGATTTTTGTTTTGTTGTCCTTTTTTTTTCTCCACCAAGAAATTCTAAGTTTGAATATGCAGAGATTGAATATTGCCTCTGCCCCTATCGGGGTCTTCCACCCTGGTATGTCGTATATAAACTGTATTAAAACTGGGGTTTCTTACCAGTTGCTGTACTTTGTATATAGAATTTTTATAAATTGTATGCTTCAGAAAATAATTTATTTTTAAAAAGAAATTAAAAGTTTTAAATCTGCATCATTGTTGTATCACCCCATCCAAGAAATGTATAGAATACATTGGTCACCAGGAACCCACTCCCACAGCCCATTTTGAAGTGTGCCCTGTGTAGAACAGTCTTTAAAATGTACAGTGTATTTTACAGATTTGAAGTAACGTTCTTATTTTCAAGAGATTTTATGGACATTGTAGAAATGTATAAATGCATTTCCAAACTGCCTTAAACATTGTATTTTTATAGACATCATTTTTTTTAAATCCTGTGTTTAAAAAAAAACTATGACTTTGTGTATTTTTGGTTGTTTTATTAAAAATGCACACATCAGTGAAGAGTTTCAACAGTGTCTTCGGTGCAGTTCCTTTCCACAGTTACACTGCATTTAGCCCAGTGATGAGGTGGGAGGGGTGTGGAGGGAGGGAGCACTGGAAGTCCTTGGAGCATCGAGTGAGATTAAAACTCAGCGCAAGGCAGAATGTGAGCTAATGCTGCCTTTAATTTAATGATCAATTAGACGTCTGTAAATGGGGCAGCTAAAAGAATTTGTAACTGGTCTCTGCTGCTGTCGTCATTGGTGAAGAAAATTCACAAAATACTGTCTCTTGTGTGAGGATAACCTCCCCCTCCCCGGGAGACCCACCCTGCGCACCCCCTCCCCTTTTCTCCTGACCCCCAGGAGTGTCCTCTCTGCCTTCTCATTCAATCAAACATGCCAATAACATCTGTTACCAATAGGTCTAGGAAGCCTCTGAGACTCAATACTTCAAAGCCATTTTCACACTTTTGGTGAAAAAAAAATACAAAATTTTGTTACAAAACATTGAGGCGTGCAAAAGTAAACACACCGTGGAGGGGAATAATCACCAGGACTGGTAATATTGTCCTGAGGAGCTGTTGAACAGTGGGTTGAAGGCTGGGCTTCCGCCAACCTCCCGATGCACACTCAAACGCCCTTACATAAATAATTACACTCTTAAGCTGTGTCGAGTGCTGATACACTTGACCTTGTAAATAGAAATGTTTGCAGTAGGAATAAACTCCAGCATTGGAAAATCTTTTAAACATTAACACAAAAGAGAGCACTCTGTCCTCTGGGGATTTGAGCCTGAACCTCGCGGGCTAGGCACTTGCAAGGGGGAAAAAAAGTTTATTTATCTTCTATTCCTGGTGTTTATTTAAAGCTTTTCATTTTAAACTCGGTGATTGGAAGGCAAGTCGGGAGTTTAAAAAGTCACCACAAATAAACTTTGTCTGAGGGGGTCGACAGATTAGCAAGATCTGGTGTCTCTTTATTTGATATTAGCATGGGCTGAGAAAACAACTAGATTTCTCTGCTGCCTGAGGTAATTAACCAAATTGTGCCCTTCCCCACCTGCTCCCACCCCTACTTCTGTGGATTTTTTTTAGCCTCTCTCTTTTCCCAGCTATTAGGGAAGGAGTCCAAACTCCTCTTCTTGTCCTCAAAACCAAACCCCTATAGCTGTCATCATCATGGAGCCCAAGAAAGTGACAGTTCAGTAAAGATATTAAGACAAAGCCTAGAGTAGTTTTTTGTTTGTTTGTTTGTTTTTGGAACAGAACAAAGAATATTCTAGAGGCTTGTAAGGAAAATCAGCTGACTTTTTTTAACGAAGAGACTTCAGGTTAGTAGTGCTCCTGGTTTTTGTTTGTTTGTTTGTTTGTTTGTTTTGTTTTGTTTTCCTTAAATATGTTTAAATCTCCACTGCTGCTATTTTAACACATTCTCCACTGAAAGTTAAGCCTTTGTCACAGTAAAAGGTCCAGTTTCCCCCAGTAATAAAGGCAGCACCAGAAAAAGCCTGACAACTAACTGTTAACAATAAACTCACAACTTGATTTTACAGAACCCTGTCAGAAGCATCTGCCTAGAATAAATCATCACAGAGGCCCAGAGGGGACTTTATGCCTTCTCCCTTGAAAAAAGCAAACACACTAGCCCTGTGTCCCCCTACTTCTGGAAAGACCTAGTGGATTTCAGAGCAGATTGCAGAGACCCTGCCAGGGCAGTGGGCTTCAAGGGTGTGGTGTCTTTACACCGCCTCCCCCCCCCCATCAGCCATCTGCTTCTAGACAGAAAAGATTTTTACAGATGTTGACATCTGCAATATCTCGGCGTCTCCGGGGAGGCCTTTGGAATTCTCGACATTTGGCTCAGATGTCTCCTGGAGATGCCTGGAAGTGTCATTAATGAGAGAAAAAGGTAGTTTGGGGCTTTTCTGGAGAATTTCCAAGAAGTCCCCCCCCAACCCATGAGAGACAGGGTTTGGATTTCAGGTCTAATCTGTCCTTCAGGCTGTTCCCGTCTGTCTCCCCAGTTAGTAGGTTGTGATTCTCTGTGACGGTTCATTTGTCTTTGGAGCCACTTCAGTGACAAATGTTTAAGGGAGTGTGGGACAATGGTCAAGAACAAGGGGGACAGTTCATTGAACTAAAGTGACCATACAGTAAATAGAAAGAGGTTCAGCTTCACTGCTCACCCAAGCACACAGCAAGGCTTTTGTATATGATCACAATGGATATAGCATAAGGTCCCTGTTGATTTCTAACAATATATAGCAATGTACACGCGCAAGCCCCCGTATGTAAAGTGGGAAAATGGCCCTAGGGAAGTGAACTTGTCTACTCAGAGGACACCCCTACACTCTAGTAGTACTCCTACAGTCGCCCATAAGGACTGATGCGGCTCCTGGTCCCAAGTGCCACATAGCGTAGGGTTCACTGAGCTCTGACATGTCTCAAAGGGATTGAGGGCGTCCAGTAGAATCCACACGAGGACAGAGCAAGGTTCCTCTCTACCCCGGAGAATATGGACTGTGGTAGAAAGCAAGAGAAACCACAGAACCTAGAGTGGGGAGGGCGTGTCCTTTCCTTACCCCAAGCCCATGCCTCTACCTCATCCCAGCAACGTTACACAGGATCCAAAATCGGACCTTAGACGGCCCTGAGAACTTCTAGAAACATCTAACAAATCCTCGGCTGCGTTCCAACCTGGGCTTCGCTGTAGAAGCACTAAGACTGCGCGCTGTGAACACTCCGGAACTATATAGTCCATGTATCTTTTTCCTACGTACAAAAGGGAAGAGCGTGCACGCCGTCATTGTTCTTTGACCCCACGCACCAAGAAACATGGGAAATGTTGTCAGTTGACCTGGCTCTCTCCCAGCTACTCCCGGGAGAATGGTGGGAGAGCGTCAGGTTACACAGGCAGTGTGGCCTGGGTTGAGTTTCCAGTGGGGCTCGGTGCGAGCGGTTAAGTTGGACATCAATGTATTCTGTTTGAGAGATTGCTTCTGGGAAGGGAGTTGACAAAGTTCACCCTTGACTATCCCAATGACATAAGTAATGTGCTGTTAGCATCAGTACCCCCTGAGGCATCCGTTTAATCAATTTCGTAAATAACACAATGATCTACTACAAAATAGTGGACTGTATACACTATATTTTGGCACAAAGACGATCATTCTCCCTCTAGTAACCAGGGGCTCTAAATAAATGATTTCAACAATGTTTTATTAAAGGCGACGAGAGCCCTCGAGCTGCATTAATCGGGGAGAAGTCGAGTGGCACCTTTGTTATGGAAATGTTGAGCACACAATGGCAGGGCCAGACAATGTGAGGCCACTTCATTCTTTCAACCATGCTGACACCTCTTAAAGAGGGACTGCAGGAAAGGATGTGGGAAAGATTTGCTTTCTGAGGAAGCTCTCAGCTAATATTTCGGAGGGCTACCTCTAAACCCTGCGTAAAATTCAGGGGGAAGCCAGCCAGAGGGCTGCTGAAAATGGAGAAGGGCTTCCAACCCTTACTTTAGAGGCCTGAGTTCCTCTTTCTTTTTCTTTCTTTCTTTCTTTCTTTCTTTCTTTCTCTCGTTTTTCTTTCCTTCCTTCCTTTCTTTCTTTCCCTCTTTTGTCTTTCTTTTTCCTTTTTTTTAAACACATTTCCAAAAGACTGTTTTACAGTTTTTAAAATGCATCAAAGACTCTATCATGTTAGTGTATATCATACATCTCTTGGACAGAGTCTCTTTAAGCAAACTGAAGTGATCTGAAGTCTGTCCACAGGTAAATATACACAATTCCATCGAAGGCATCTTTATCCGTGATCAAAGATTAAACAGCAGTATCTTTCTCCAGCCCGTCCAGCTGTGCATACCTTGTGATCTTCTGTTATTAGGAAGTGTCTTTAGTAAGGTGGTTAAAGTGTGTAAGATCTTGGATATTGGTTCCCGAAAGCCAGAGAGGGCAACATTGCACAAATAACTCTTCCTATATATTTTATACCTGATCAAACACTAGGTCCGTGAGGTGTGACCCTTCCTTAGACATAATTCTTTTGCTATATCACTCGCTGTTCTTTGTCTTCAGTTTTAGCCTGCTACTTCTTACTCATCAAAGAGTCCACCTATTTGGAGCATTTTCCTGCAAGAGTATTTGATTTATTTTTTTTATTTTTTTTTTTTATTTTTTTTTTGGTTTTTCGAGACAGGGTTTCTCTGTGTAGCCCTGGCTGTCCTGGAACTCACTCTGTAGACCAGGCTGGCCTCTGCCTCCTCCTGCCTCTGAAATCCACCTGCCTCTGCCTCCCAAGTGCTGGGATTAAAGGCGTGAGCCACCACCACCCGGCAGCAAGAGTATTTGAAAATAGCTTTTCTAGCTGGGCATGATGGCTCTTACTTATAGTCCCAGCACTCAAGGAGATGGCAGAGGCAGGCAGAATGAGTTCAAGTCCAGCCTGGATTACATATGAATTACAGAACATCCAGAGCTACATAAGAAACAGAGACCTTGTCAGAAAGAGAGAGAGAGAGAGAGAGAGAGAGAGAGAGAGAGAGAGAAAGGAGCTTTTCTGTTGACTAAACCTTTTGTCTGTGATACTGAACAGGTAGAAGGATATCCACAGACACTACTGAGAGAAACTAAACAAGGTGGGAACACCCTTAGTCAACATGGGGACACAAAACAGAAGATGGCTTAGCTCCGTGTGGTACTTAAGAAAAGCTAGAAAAAAAAGTGACCCAGAGACAAAGTACAGTAGTGACATGTGTGCTATGTGTGTACATGCATGTGTGACAATACGTGTTACCAAAGTATGATGTAGGAAGTAGGAGAAACGAAGCTTCAAAGACAGGCTATCATCAGGGTGGAAGGCTTAACGGGTCATTCTGTTATGACCTTCACCTTGCACAATGTCCGTCCGAGACGGGGAGTTTCTGACTGAGT
This sequence comes from Tokudaia tokunoshimensis, assembly GCA_036184795.1. Taxonomy (NCBI): domain Eukaryota; kingdom Metazoa; phylum Chordata; class Mammalia; order Rodentia; family Muridae; genus Tokudaia; species Tokudaia tokunoshimensis. The sequence continues at coordinate 4,818,825 of BTHU01000022.1, forward strand.
CTGGCTGGGAAGAGGGGAGTTAGCTTTTTTAATAGAATACATGAAGATTTTAAAAGGACTGAAGATCAGAGCAGGGCCCAGTAGGTGAGGATCTGGGGAGGATAAAGGCAGACTCAAGACATTATGACTGGCCAAAGGTGGATGTTAAGGGAGGCAGAGAGCCAGTACCTCAGCCTGGACTTCTGGGCCAGATGTGGATAGACTCACCTTCAGTCCTGAGGGGAGATGTTTGGTGGGGGTGGCATTTGAGAAAGTTTAGGATGCTCCACAGCATGTGCAAGAATCTGAAGCTTGAGGCTGGAGTCAGACTTGAAGAGTGTCCGTGGCTGAAACCTGACAGGAAGAGTTGGGGATAAGGGCCAGTTGGTTGTTCACACTGCATCTGTCCTTCGGATGCAGAAGGAGACAAATACCCCTGTGTTTCGTTCAGTATGAGCCCCTGGCCTATGAGATGCTACCACCTACATCTCCACAGTAGCTTTTCTTCCTCATCTACCTCTCTAGAAACATCCTCATAAACACACCCAGACGTGTGTCTCCTAGGTGATTCTAAATCCAGCCAAACCGACAGCGAAGATCTTTCTGCGGCACTTATGCATATGTGAATCCCCGTGAGCCTGGGGATGTGAAGGAATAAATCTGAAAACATGTCCACCTCCTTTCCCTGCCCCATGGCATGTAAACCTCTTCACAGAGCCATCACAGGAGCCCACAACTACCCAGCCAGGAGGAAGATCAAAGGGATCTAAGAAATATCAGAAGGAAGAAAAGACATGGAGACTTGGGCCCTAAACTGCTCTAGAGACAGATACAGTCCATATATTTCAGCAAGCAGAATGGAGTCACAATTTCCATAAAAACATAGAAAAGACAACATCAGCCAGGTGCTGGAGACAAACGCCTTTAATCCCAGCACTCAGGAGGCAGAGGCAGGCAGACCTTGAGTTCAAAGCCAATCTAAGAGGATGCTGGCTGTTAAGAGATGTAAGCATCTTGAATTGGGAGGCGACAAGAAGAGAAAGGGCCAAGTGATCCAGTTCTAAGCCGATTTTGTTATGAAGACAATAAAATCTTGACCTTTCACCCTCTTTGATTGCAGTTGGTCTTTCAGGAGGTAATAAATTTTTTTTCAGAAATTAAAAACAAAACAAAGGGCTGGAGAGATGGCTCAGTGGGTAAGAGCACCTGACTGCTCTTCCAAAGGTCCTGAGTTCAAATCCCAGCACCCACATGGTGGCTCACAACCATCTGTAAAGTGATATGACGCCCTCTTCTGGTGCGTCTGAAGACAGCTACAGTGTCCTTACATAAAATAAATAAATCTTAAAAAACAAAACAAAACACCTGGTCTATGGAATGAGTTCCAGAACAGCTAGAGCTAAAAGGAGAAACCCAGAAACCCTGTCTTAAAAATACAAAATCAAACAGAAAACCCACAGTGCAGGCATTAAAATCAAAGATCAATTTGTGGGACCTCATGAAACAGAAAAGCTTCCATAAGGCAAAGGACGTCAATTGGACAAAGCAGGAGCCTATAATGGAAAAAGATTCCTATCAACTCCACATCTGAGAGAGGTCTAATATTCAAAACATATAAAGAACTCAGGAAACTGGGCATCAACAAACAAACCAAATTAAAAGTGGATACAGATCTAAAAAGAGAATTCTCAACAGAGGAATCTGAAATGGCTGAGACACACATCCTTAGCCATCAGGGAAATGAAAATCAAAATGACTCTGAGATTCCATCTTACACCTACCAGAATGGCTAAGACCAGAAACACAAGTGACAGCACATGCTGGTGAGGATGTGGAACAAGGGGAACACTCCTCCATTGCTGGTGGGAGTACAAACGTGCATAGCCACTATGGAAATCAATGTGGCTGTTCCTCAGAAAATTAGGTATCTATCTACCTCAAGACCCACTCTTGAGCATATACCCAAAGGACACTCTATCCTACCATAAGGACACATGCTCAGTATGTTCATAGCAACTTTATTCAAAATAGTCAGAAACTAGAAACAACTTAGATGTCCCTCAGGGATAAAGAATGGATAAAGAAATTGTGGTACATCTACACAATGGGGTATTAAACAATGGTTAAAAACAATGTCATCATGAGATTTTCAAGCAAATAGATGATGAGGTGACCTAGACCCAGAAAGTATGTATGAACACTATCTGCTTAGTAAAGGAAAATCATGTCACGATCCATAGACCCAGAGAGACTGAGTAACAAAGAGGACTCAAGGTGTAAACCATGGATCTCCCTAGGAAGGGAAAATAGAATAGATTTTGCAGATTGGCTGGGCATGGGTAGGGATGGAAACAGGAAGGATCAGGCAGGGGGGTGGCAGGAAAGAGTAGTGGAGAGATGTCTGGAATTGGGGCGCACTTGCAGGGCAATGTAAAGCCCTACTGCACTGGGAACCTCCTGGAATCTATGAGAATATACAAGAGTGACCCTAGGGAAAACTCCTAGCAATGGGGGAGTCAGAGCCTGAACCAGCCATATACCAGGCAAGGCTCCCAACTGTGGAACTGGGACATCAACCCAGCTACAAAACCTTCAGTATACAATCCATTCTGCCTGCAAGACATGCTGGGGTAATGGTGGCACAGAACTTGTGAGAGTGGCCAACCAATGACTCATTCAACTTGAGGCCTAGGCTGTGAGAGAGAGCCCACTTCTGACATTGCCTGGAGGACCAGGAACCAGCGGTTGCATAGTCCAGAGACCCAGGGTAGATCTAAAGGGAAACTTGAAGGGAAAGGGAGGAGAAATGGATGGGGAGCGGAGGGAGAGGGGACCTATGAGTGCAGGGAGGGAAAACTGGGGTGGGGATATAATGTATGAGACAAGAACAAAAAGAAGCCAACACCCCGTGGTCAAATCCTTCATCATAACAATAATGCTAAAACAACAACAACAACAACAATAATAATAATAATAATATACAAAAGTTGTAGTTACAACTCTGGGACAATACAAAATGATCAAAATTATATAATTTCATTAAAAAAGTAATAGTCAATGATGACGGACATTAGTGAATGGTGTGAACGTGTGTTAAATGCATAAATCCACCTCATGGCTTTAAGCATTAAGTCAGTATGAAGCTTGTTTGTTTGTTTGTTTTTATAAATGAATGGATTGCTTAAAGCTTGCCTATAGAGCCCATGAGATGGCTCAGTAGGGAAACGCCTGACCCCCTGAATTCAATCCCTGAAGTCCATCTAGAGGTAAAAGGAGAGAACCGACTGCGTTCTCTCTGACCTCTGACCTCCACCCATGACTCATGGCACCACACAGACCCAATGAGTAAACAACTAAATAAATAAAGCCTGACTACAACTACTCAATGAGTAAGTCAGCAACTTTACAACCTAAGCCACTCTGTGCCTAGAGATTGATTCGCTAATCTCATACGAATCCACAAAATGTAAAAAGCAAGGAGACCCCAAGAGTTTTCTTTTTTTTTTTTTTGAAAGAAGGGGTCAAGTTCAAATGATTCAACAGCGCTTTCTCTGAGAATCCAACAGTTAACCAATGCGGGTCCATTCTGAAAATGGATCCTGAACCAACATCAGCGAGTTTATTACCTGGTCTCTAATGACCAGTGGTCCAACTGAAACTTGAGAGTGTTAAGTTTTAAATCATTCATCTAATCACAGAATTGTGAATCAGCAGTGGGGGGCTGGGCTCTCTGTTAGACGTTTCCGGCTCACTTGGATATCAATAGCAGGTAAATAATGGAGATGAACGTTGGTTCCAGGTAGACTGGCTCGTTCGATGACTGACTGAGACATCCAAACCCTATGTCTGTGATATCTGGGAGACTGGCTCTTATGTCTCTGACACTAACCAAGGTGCCAGAACAGGGGACCCTAAATGAGCAAACCCTTCTCAAATTTCTGCTCCATCACACTTGTCAAGGTCTCATTGGTCCAAGCAAGTCACATGACTTTGTCTAACTTCAGGGAGTGGAGAAGTAGACTGCTTCCCAGTTGCCTCTTGGAGGCGGAGGCGGAAGATGAGTCCCTATTGCTAAAGACACCATGCTCTTTAGATCCAAATTGGTTCTGACCAGGAAGCCTCCCTTCAGAGAGGTAGCTTTTATAATACCAAAAGGCTCTGTGGAAACTTGCAAGGGAAGAAAGCAACCAATAGTCCCGCCCAGCTATGACACCATTGACCAGAATAGCCTGAAAATCCTAGGGATGCAACAGGGCATACATACCTTGGAGGTGACCAACATCTCTCCAGTAGGAAATAAGGTTCACTCAACAAGAGAAAACTCATTCCTGGAGCTGGAAACCTAGCCGGCTTCGCAAGGCAAGTGAAGTCACAGATCTTGGAGGAGAGCCTACAACTGCCACTTTATGAAACCACCATAATCCCTAACTACATTCTAAATATTTATTCTGATACCCACACACACATGAGTGTAATATGAGTGTGTGGGTATCAGAATAGAGACCATTACAGAAAACCACAACCAATGAAAACGCAGAGAACGAGGGAGTGTGTGGTACGTAGAAAATAAGTCAATGGCCTCAGTTTTCAAAATTTACAGATAAAAGTCCAGAAAGGACTGAAAATACTACCCTGCTTTGCTCACAGAAAACGCACAGTGTGGTTTGAGATCTCTCAGGAGCAGGTCCTCATTTTTCTTCTACCTTAAAATTCTGCGTATTGTGCTAGGATTCTTTTTCCCTCCAAAAGAGTCCCAGGATCAGTTTGAAAAGGTTCTTCACGAAGCTTTTATTGAAACTCTGATGAGGACTGGGTAGGATTTACAGGGCAGTACGGAGACCATCGGCAGCGTGGCAGCTTTATAAGGGCAAGTCTTTCCATCTTTTCAGTTAGATAAACACTATGTTGATCCATAAACAGATTTACGGAGCTGTTCTTCTCTCTTCTCTTCTCATCCAGATCTGCTCTACACCCTGTTAGACTTATTTGGGTATTTGGTCGTTTTGCTGACTTATTACTGGGACACTAATTTGCTACTGAGTTGACCATCCAGTGGAAGCCACTGAGCTTGAAGTTTTGCTGTGCATCCAGGCGCCTCGCTGAGCTTCTGGACTCCAGTCATTGGCAGCAACTCTGGTTGTCTAGATAGAAAATACACAAAGTCATTCTGAAACTTTAGTCTCCAGAAACCGGATGTTTTTTGTTTTTGTTTTTGTTTTAAATAATTAATGTGATCGTGACTAAGTCAGAACAAAGAGTATGGGCTACAGTACCCACCATTGCTCTGATTTCTTAGGTTACAGTTAGGGCTAGGCTTAGGGTTAGGGCTAGGGCTAAGGTTAAGATTAGAGTTAGGGTTAGGGCTAGACTTAGGGTTAGGGTTAGGTTAGGATTAGGGGGTTAGGGTTAGGGGGTTAGGGCTAGGGCTAGGGTTAGGATTAGGGTGAAGGTGAGGGTTAGTGTGAGGGTGTGTCTGAGCTTGAGGGTTAGGGTTAGGGGGTTAGGGCTAGGGTTAGGGTTAGGGGGTTAAGGTTAGGGCTAGGGGGCTAGGGCTAGGGCTAGGGCTAGGGTTAGGGTTAGGTTTAGGGTTAGGGTTAGGGTTAGGGTTAAGGTTGGGGGTTAGGGTTAGGGTAAGGTTTAGTGTGAGGGTTAGGGTTAGTTTAGGATTAGGGTTAGGGTTTGGATTAGGGTTATGGTTAGGGTTAGGGTTAGCGTGAGGTTTAGTGTGAGGGTGTCTGAGCTTGAGGGTGATGGTGAGAGTTAGGTTTAATGTGAGGGTGAGGGTTCATGCAAGGGTGATCCTGAACGGTAGAGTAGGGTTAGGGTTAGGGTGAGTGTGAGCTTCAGGGTTAAGGTTTGGGTAAGTGAAATACTGATTTTTAACTTCTTCAGTGGTGTTATGTCACCATTAGGGCTAGAGCTAGAATTAAGGTTAGGGATATGGTTACTGCTAGGGCTATCTAGTGAGACTGTCAGAAACAAAAGGGAAACTTTTTTTTTTTTTTTTGGCCTGGGACAGTTCTAAGGGAAACTTTTTTTTTTGACCTGGGGATGGTGGTAAGGCTAACATCTTTGCTATTTTTATACCAAGAGTTTGTAGAGCCTTATTTACCATGTTAATAATAGGAACATAAATTTTTTCAAATTTTAGTAAATAATCCAAAATTTAGCAAATCCATTATCATAAGCAACACATTTGTATATAAAAATAATCTATTTTCTAAAACCTGTTACTGTTTCATGGTTTTTCAAAACTCCCTAATGTCTGAATTAATGGCACAGTGTGGGATCTCGTTTCCCCCAGTGTGCATGCTTATAGTTAGGAAGCAGAAGTCTTTCAATACTCTTCCCAGCATCCCTTTCTGATACACAGCAACACTAAAGGAGTAATAGTTGATGTTTTTCATACGGGGTCTCTCTGTGTTACCCAAGCTGGTCTTCTTTCGCCGTGGTACAATTACAGACAGGTGCCACATGTCTGGTAAATGTCTGAAAGTTGACATTAAGATGGAATCATGTTAGTGACGAGTCTGTACGTTCTTCCATTAAAACCAACTGTTGCATCCTTTTGAGTTGGCGTAAGGCTGCGATCTGCTGCACATCTGCTGGACACGTAGGAAGAAGACCCAAGCACTGACGTATTTCACTCTATGACACCAATTGGTCACATCTGTGAATATCACCACTGTCTCATCACAAAAATCTCTGACCACTGGAATGATCTCGGGCTCACCATGGACATTACAAAGTTTTAATGTTTGTGTGCATATCAGTTTTCAGTATTGGCAACAGATCCTGTATATTTCTTGCTTTTTGATTGGTTGGTTGTTGTGATGGTTTGTATATGCTTGGCCCAGGGAGTGCCACTGTTGGGAGGTAGGCCTTATTGGAGTAGATGTGACTTTGTTGGAGTAGGTGTGGCCTTGTTGGAGTAGGTGTGGCCATGTGGGTGCGGGCTTTAATACCATTGTCTTAGCTGCTTGGGAGTCAGTATTCTGCTAGCAGCCTTCAGATGAAGATGTAGAACTCTCAGCTCCTCCTGCACCATGCCTGCCTGGCATGCTTCCCACCTTGATGATAATGAACTCTGAACCTCTGATCCTGTAAACCAGTCCCAATTAAATGTTGCCTTGGTCATGGTGTCTGTTCACAGCAGCAAAACCCTAAGACAGGTGTTATTGTGTTTAACTTATTTATTTATTTACTTGTTTGTGTGTGTGTGTGTGTGTGTGCGCGCGCATGCGTGTCATAACACATGTGGGGATATCAGAGGACAATTTGTGTCAGTCAGCTCTCTTCTGCATCATATGGGGTCCAGGGATCAAGGTGAAATCACCAGGCTTTGGTGGCACAGCCTTTTACCTTCTGTGCCCTCTTGGCAGCCCTACTTTTATCTCTCTCTATTATTTATTATTTTTGAGACACAGTCTCGCTCCATTTTCCCAGCTGGTCTGGAATTCATCCCGTATGTGGACCTGGTTTGAACTTGGGCCAGAGCCTCTGTTTCAGCCTTCCAAATGCTGGGATTGCAGGTGTGTGCCGCCTGACTGAGATGTCCTTTGGATAAATGCTCACCAGTTTCCAAGTCTGAAAATCGTAGCTGTCTTTCAGTCATTCCACTAAAGAAAATTGTGCTCCATTGCAAAAGATCAGCTAAGTACATTCACAATGCACACAACCATGTGGGAGCTTTTGGGAAGTGAGACTATTTAACAGAGCAGAAACACTTTCTGCTGTTCCTATGTCACTCAGTCTCCAAAGAGAAGTCACACTCTTTCCTCAAGACTCATACAATTCACCTCATATTTTTTAGGCTTTCTGGTCAACCTGGGGTGGGCTTCTCTGGTAGACTGATCTACAACGTTCTCTTTGTGATGCCTCCCAGAGATTTCTAGCCTGCGCATGTAAGAAATTCTTCTCATTTGCTGTTCGGTTTATGCTTCTATCAAAGACACAGAGATGGCAAGTTTTTGCTGGCAGTTTATATACTTTTATAGAATAAAACTGACTAATTTTCAAAGCATGCTATTGCATTAATAAAAATTTTTTTCCTTTTCAAAAACATGTTTTCACATACTCTTTTCTTTGTGTGTCTTTTATTTTTTTTTCTTTTTTTGGTTTTTTGAGACAGGGTTTCTCTGCGTAGCCCTGGTTGTCCTGGAACTCACTGTGTAGACCAGGCTGGCCTCGAACTCAGAAATCCGACTGCCTCTGCCTCCCAAGTGCTGGGATTAAAGGCCTGCGCTACCACCGCCCGGCTCTCTTTGTGTGTTTTAAATTTCACGCTCTTTGCGGGTCATTCTTGGCCTCCTATCTGCAGTCCTTCCAAACAACAGGCTTTGATTTTATCTATCAAACACTTTGCCGGGATGATTTCTTCTCTTGCTCTATTATAACAGATTTCTGTCTTCTTCATGTATTTAACTATGATTTCCTGATAAGTTAATATTTTATGATCCAGGCAGAGAAATCAATAGCTTTTCTTCAGCCCCCACCAGACCCTCGCTTTACAATAGTGACTGTTCTGCTTTGCTATTGGAAGTTCTCTCTTCCTTCCCTCTGGATCTCCACTTGTCACTAGCAATGTGCATGCCAGATACACTAGCAATGTATACTACACCTCTTTGTGGAGGGGGGGAATGACTGAGGTATTCAGTTATATCATTTAGAGAATTATTCCAAGAATTCAAGATACATGGAAAGTGTACTGGCTTGTTTTATGTCAATGTGACATAAGCTAAAGTCATCAGAGAGGAGGGAATCTCTTTTAAGCAAATGCCTTTCAACCCAGCAATCAGGGAGCAGAGGCAGGAGGATCTCTGTGAGTTGAAGGCCAGTCTGGTCTACAAAGTCTGTTCCAGGACAGCCAGGGCTCTACACAGAGAAGCCCTGTCTCAAAAAAAGAAGAAGAAGAAGAAGAAGAAGAAGAAGAAGAAGAAGAAGAAGAAGAAGAAGAAGAGAAGAAGAGAAGAAGAGAAGAAGAAGAAGAAGAAGAAGAAGAAGAAGAAGAAGAAGAAGAAGAAGAAGAAGAAGGAGGAGGAGGAGGAGGAGGAGGAGGAGGAGGAGGAGGAGGAGGAAGAAAGAAAGAAAGAAAGAAAGAAAGAAAGAAAGAAAGAAAGAAAGAAAGAAAATGCCTCCATATGATTGGTCTGTAGGCAAGACTGACTGAAAGGCATTTTTTTAATTGGTGATTGATGAGGGAGGGCAGAGCCCATTGTGGATGGACCCACTCCTGGGCTGGGTGGCCCTGGGTTCTATAAGAAAGCAGTCAGAGCAAACCTTGGAGAGCAAGCTAGTAAGCAACAACTCTCCATGGCCTTTATATCAGCCCCTGCCTCAAGATTCCTGCCCTGAGTGAGTTCCTGTCCTCACTGCTTTTGATGACAATCTGTTTTTTTTCTTGAATTTATTCTTCATTTAGATTTCAAATGTTATACCCTTTCCCGGTTTCCCCCCTCCCCCAAGACCCCCAACCCATCCTCCCACCTCCTGCCTCCAAGAACATGCCCCTCCACCCAACCCAATGGAGGAGTTGGAGGGTTGACTAGAGGAGCTGAAAGGGTTTGCAGCCCCATAGGAACATAGGAAGAACGACATACTACGGGGCTCCCAGGGACTAAGCCATCAACCAAGGGATGATGATCTGTTTTGTGGAACTGTGAGTGAAATAAACCCTTTCCTCCCCAAGCTGCTTTTGGTCTCGGTGTTTCATCATAGCAGTGGTAACCCTGACTAAGAGAAGAAGAAATCAAATGTATTTTACCAGCTAGATATCAGGTTACCCTCCGTGAAGGAAACTGCTAGAGCCTTTGTGATGGGAGGAGAGAAATGTGACAAAAGGGGAGCCCCAAATGGCAGTGCTGGTTGAGAAGCACAAGACGGCCATCTGGGTGGGTTTGTATGTCAACCATAATTTGTGTTTGGAAGTCAGAAATGAGAGCAGAGAGTAAGAGAGCTGGGAACAACATGGAATCTGGCAGCAGGACAAGAGTCAGGGCCCGGGAGGAAGAAATCACTGACAGAGTCACAGAAAATGGGAGTAGCTGATGTCTTCATGGGGGCAAGAGAACGAGAAAATCAGAATACTGGGTTGGATAAGAGTATTTCCTGTATCCTTAACAAGACACAGATGCCATAGAACCAAGGGCGAAGGTCATGACCTCAACCTCAACCTCAGTGAACAGGGCAGGAGCAGATGGCCACCACCACTGGAGAACATGATTTCTACCCGACTCTAGTCCAGGGGAAAAGACGGGCTGCGTGAGGTCATACATGAAGACTTCACACCACACACAATGGAGGCACTTCCAAGTGTCAGCTTGCTGTGGTTTGCATGGGTGTAGCCAAGGGTCCACATGGTAAACAATTGGCCCCTGGGAGATGCTACCAGGAGGTGGTAGACCATCTAGAAGGTTCCTCATGGGGAGCCTTATGTCACTGCTGGGAAACCCTCTCAAAGGCAACTGTGAGGCTCTGACCTCCTCTCTCCTCCTTCTGTCTCCCATCCTCTCTCTGCCCCACACTCCCTCCTGTTATGATGTGCCACAGTTGACAAAGGCCCACAGTGATAGGATGGTATTTGCAGAACTGGGCTAAATAGACCTTTTTTCTTACACATTAACTGTTAGCTGATACAGAGATGCTATTAAAATAATTAGACTCAAAAAGACACCCTCTGGTCTTAAAGATGAGTCACCCCTAAGGGATCAGGTCCTCAGAACTCCTCACCAGCCTCTTATCTAAATGTTTTCCTGTGTGAGGGGTAGTTGAGACAGCTTTCACTGAGGAGATGAAGTTTCCTTTGGTAACCTAAGGGTTCTGTATGTGTCTCTCATTTGTCCTTCATAGCTGAATATCATTTTCAATGCTCTGTTTTTACTTTAAGTTCATTGAGACATCTCAGAGCCAAGACAAATCTTTCTGAATAGATTCTGTCAACTTGATGCATTCCAGTAGTGCCTTCTGACTTCAAATAGTTTATGATGTTGTCAGTGAGAAGGCTTCTCCAAGCTTCCTCCCACAGCAAATGGGAACAAATACAGAGACCCACAACCAGTCATCACACAAACAGCAAGAGACCTCACAACACTCAGTCCTAAATGGGATGTCTCTATCAAATCTGCCACCCTCAGGGCTCAGGGAACCCCGCAGAAGAGGGAGGCTGAAAGAGTGTAAGAGTCGGAGAAGAAGAGGACACCAAGAAAACAAAGCCCTCTAAATCAACATGAGCAAAACTCACATGAAGTCACAGAAACTGAGGCAGGAGGCATGGAACCTGTGGTGTGTGCACCAGGTCCTCTGCGTATCTGTCATGGCTTCTAGTGGAGTGTTTTTATGGGATTCCTGAGTGAGTGGGCCTCCGATTCTTGTGCCTTCTCTTGGCTCTTTACCTTCTGTTGGCTTGTGTTCTTCAACTTTGGCGTGATAGTTTTTGCTTTGTCTTATATTTTATTACATTTAAAGAAATGAGTGGATGGATGGATGGATGGATGGATGGATGGATGGATGGATGAATGGGTAGATGGATGGATGGATGGATGGATGGATGGATGGATGGATGGATGGATGGATAGATGGGTGGATGGATGGATGGATGGATGGATGGATGGATGGATGGATGGATGGATGGGTAGATGGATGGATGGATGAAAACCTAGCCACTAGGGTAGGTTAACAACTGAACTGTTACTTATACCTACTAGAAGATACATAGCCAGTTTTCACTCGCAGATATATTGGATATATCAATCACTCCAGGACAGGCCTCATGTTCAGAAGTAGTTAAAGCAACGTATGATGGACCCCAGAGGTCTTCCTGACCTTTTATTTGGATGCAGATTGACAGGGGTGGAGGTTGTTTGTTGTTTTAGGGGTGCGATTTTACTTTGTTCTCTTGGTTTGGGAGGGTTTTGTTGTTGTATTGGGTCTTCATTTGTTTTTTGAGGAAAATAAACCTTAAATTTGAGGAGGGGAGAGGATCTGGAAGGAGGAGGGATTGTGGAAGGGGAAGAATATGATAAAAATATATTTAAATTTAAAAATGGTTTTAAATAATTAAAGTGTAAAAATCATAGGTGGGGGAGATAGGGATTCGGCCTCAGTCTCCTCAAGACTTTACTGACCCAGTGTTCACGTTGCTGTGATAAACGCCATGTCCAAGATCAACCTGTAGAAGAAAAAGTCGTTTATGTGGGTTTGTCATTCCACAGGGTAAGAGTCCATCACGGCCAGGGTAGGCCAGGAGAGCGTCAAGAAGCAGGCATGGCAGTGGGAACGGGAAGCCGAGAGCTTAAATTCTCAACCCCAAGTGCCTGGCAAAAAAAAAAAAATGAACTAGAAGTGCAAAAGAGTGACTGGTACCCGTTCTTTAAAACATGAGAGATGTGTGCATGGACTCCTGGGCCTAAGAAGCAAGTGTGGAAGATGAGGGGGAGGCTGAGGTGACGTTCCCAGAAGCCGAGGACCATCCAAAACGAGCGGTGACCCTCTAATGCAGTGTGGAGAGCGGCTGCTCTCAACCCGCAGGAGGGGCTAGCCTCTGGAACTGGGACTGTTCTGATGGGCAAGCCATTGAGTTCATGGTCCTTCGCCACAGTGGCCCTAGTATATACTAAAATAAAATCTTAGTATACACTAATAACACGTAGTCATTCACATCGGGCTTAAGAATATATCATCTCCCTTGAGTTGAGAGCTGTGTTTTGTGCCAACACCAGAAATCAGCACTGATTTGTTAGTGAGGCCTAAATCCTATTGATCTAACTACCCTGTCTTTTTAAAGACAGGACGTCTTGTACATACACCAGGTTGGGCTTGAACTTGCTACGTAGCTGAGGATGACTTTGAACTTACTCTGCTGCCTCCGCCTCCTGAGTTTCGGTTACAGGCTCGGACCGCCATGTTGGCTCATGCAGTGCTGGGGATGGACCCCGGGGGCTTTGCGCAAACTGCACAAAGCAGTTCACCAAGAAAGCCACATCCTTAGACTGACCTAATGACCTCTTGAATGTCCCTCAGGACTCAGGACCGTCACCTCGGGGATCAACTTTCCAACGGGGGCACTGGACGACATAATAGCAGGACTCCGCCGCACACAGTTCTGAAATCCCACCGCAGAATAGCGGTCTTCCCAGCTAACATCTGAAGAAATAACCCCAAGTATTCATTATGGATCTTAAGTTAAAATGATCTTATTAGGGAGATCCACAAACCACACCATTATAGTTTAATGAAGGAGAAAATCACTTCAAATTGAGTTCCTATCCCCAAGTAAGAGAAAGAGACAAGGAGGGCTAGAAAATTCATCGGTTCATCTGGTGTATTTAGCAGTCTTCGAGGCAGAGGAGAAAGAAGGGTGCTCAGAGGAGCCCCCAACCTCACTGGGCTGACATTCTGGGGGGAGGCCAGTGGCAGATGACAGTGCTCCCTCCTGCTTCACTCACTGCCTTGTAGAAGGTGCCTCAGTTTGCCCTATGTAGAAAATGGGTATGATGATATTTTTAATAAAAGACTCTAAAGACTACATTTGCATAATTTGCTAAAATATTTTTGGGGGATAAAATATATAAATTTCAGAGATTATATGAAATTATCTAAATTTTAGAGATTCAAAACTATACCAGTGCCATGAAAATGTAACATGTTGTACAGTTCCAAGTGACTTCCACATCTCTTCACACAGGATCTGTCTGTGAGCCCTCCATGGAAGAGGGAAGATGACAAAGGCTGGCTGGTGTTGATTCCTCCCTTTTAGCCAGCAACACCCAGGGCAGGGATGTGATCCTGTATTCTCTGTGAGGACTTCAGGGAGATTAAGTTTCAGTGGCAGATTTGATCACAGGTTTCCAAACAGAATGGAAAAGTGCTAACAATAACAACAAAAAAAATTAACATTCCAAACCCTCCAAAAGCAAAGAAAATAAGAATCTGGATTCTTGTTCCTAACAGTTATTAAATAGCCAAGGAGTTCGAGAGAAGGCAGATTCCGGGCAGAGGGTGAAATGGGCTGTATTTTCAAGTTTAAAGTTAATTTAATTTTGGCAGATGGGGCTGTAATACTCATTCCAGTGAGCACAACGTTAAATGCCACGCTATAAAAACTGTGTGATTTCCCCCCCCCCATGTTTATGTGCATTTTCTTTTCCTACCTATATGTTGTATTTCTCAGAACCCAAAGCTAGATTTGGAAACAGAACTCGAGGGGGGAAAGCGACAGCAGGCACCCAGCTCCACACCACACCACTGCAAACAGGAAGAGACAGAGTGTATAATTTAGTGGCAAAAGCTTGTTTTTCCTCTAAATTCCAAGTCTCATATTTCAGGTTTTAGTGGGCCACGTTAGAAAGACTGACGGGGACACAGTCCCTCAACCCATGCGCAGTTTAAGAGGACACACCATGCCTATTAATAAAATGGTATTACTGCTCTATTATTGCGAGGGACAATGAACTGAACTGAACTGAATTTGCACTGAAATGTTTTCCATTAACTCTTGGCACCAGCAGGACAGGAAAGCGTCAAACCTTTCCCAGGCTGAAATATGAAAAGTCTGCGGGGAACGTCTCAGCGGGAGAGGCTTTTCATTAAGACCCGAGCATCTTAGTCTCGCGACTTCTGCTCTCCCTTAAGCCTCCCAATGATAAGGGGTTCTCTCGGGGATTTGCAAACAGAAATGATTTCATTAGATCCTTTCAGAGTGGTTTGCTGTGGCCCAGGCTTTTGAATTATCTCCTCTCTGACGAAGAAGTGGTTAGACATTTGACTTCAGTGTGACTGCGGGATGTGAAACTGGGCTGAATTGGGTAGAGACCCCGCTGCCTCGTGGACAGCTATGATCTGTGGGCTCCTCCCTGGGATGTGACTGACACCCACACTACTTTCCCAGCTCTCTAAAGTGACTGTTGGAACTTGTTTTCAGTGAGCCACTGGGGAGGGGAGAAGCAGCCTGTGAGGAATGGGATCAGCAAATACGCGCAGGAGACTTTCCAAAGTGCAAGTTCACTTCACAAACACAAGCAAAACCCTAGCCTACCTAGCCAGGCTCGGGGTCTGCCTGCAGTGGGGGTGGATGGAGGTCCCCAGGAAGGGTCAAGCCACAGATGCTGAGTTTTACCAGGTTTTAAAATATACAATCCTGTCCTCCCCTCCTCCTCCAACTCAGTTTCTGTTGCCAAATCTGTCACTGGAATTAAAGTCTCAGTTTCTCTACCTGGGAAATGGGAACAATAGGGGTGCTGTTGGGTCAAAAAGTACAGGGGATTCTGACCGGATGTTCAGTATGAGGTGTGCAGGGTGTGTTGTTTATCACACTTTCTGATACCTTAAAGAGCCAAACCCCAGAGCTGGGTGTGATGGCAGAGAGGCCTGGAATCTATGCATTCTTGGGGACCAGGCATTTTAGCTGCAAAGGTCTTCTTTCCTTTCTCTTTTTTCTTTACCCTCCCCTGCCCTCCCCTCCCTCCTCTGCTGTTCAGAACCTCAGGAAGCAGTGTTTAGAACCCTGGCTGGACACCTAAAGGCACTGCAGAGTTGAGGCAGCAGGCACACACTACCTGCTTCCTCCTGCCCTCAGGGAAACACATTCAGGTAGTTAAGTTTAATGGTAACTGCTAACTCGGTTGTCATAGATGTCTCTGTTAAACTGAGAACAACATTGTTTTGTTTTGTTTTTAAAGGTGTAGAATGTTTCTGTCATGAAAGGTGCCTGGATTGTATTATTTTCTCTGAGTCAATTCAAATTGAGTTTTCGTCTTTATACAATTAATTGTCAGATGATGTCAAACAATCTTCGCATTCCCATTTCTCAGGTAAATTTTGTTTGATCACATAAGCTTCTCAAAAATTAAGCTTTTTAGGGCTGCAGAGATGACTGAGTACTTAAGAGTACCAGCGGCTCTTCTGAAGAACACTGGGCTCAGTTCCCAGAACCCCGTGGAGGCTCAAAATCACCTGTAACTCCAGCCTTTGGGGATCTGCTGCCCTCTTCTGGCCTCTTCAGGCACTTCATGGATCTGGTGAACACACACACACACACACACACACACACACACACACACACACACAATTATGCTCTTGAATCAATGTGAATTTTAGCTTTTATATCTTCAGATATAGATAGTATCTTCCTTCCTCTTTTCCTTCCTTCTGGGTCTCAGCAATGCAATGACATGTTCAGGAATTTCAAGATGGCCCCCATTTATTCACTTTATCTTTCTGTTCACTAGACTGGATAATTTCAACCAGCCATCTTCACATTCTCACATCCTTCTTCTAGTTTGTATTTTTCTGTCAAATCCTTTCAGTTCATTTTCTACTTCCATTATTATATTTCCCCAAACAGATTTTTTTTTTAAATTTTGGTTCTTTGAACAGTGCTCTGTAATTACATTATTGTAATTTAAGAGTAATTTGACCAATATCGTCTCAGTAAGTACCTACTGCACAAACCTGATGACTTCGACCTGAATTCTATCCCCAGATTCCACAGCAGGAAAAGATTAAACACTCGAGTGCGCGTGCGCGCGCGCACACACACACACACACACACACACCACATACACACACTCACACAAAGTAGATTTTTCTTTAAAGTTTTAAATAATGTGTATATTTTGTAGCAGGCTTTTAGTGCAACTTTACAAATGTTGCCATTTTCTCTTAACTGAGCTAGCTCAGTCAGTACAGAGTGGGACTCTTAATCCCAGAGTTGTGGGTTTTGAGCCCCATGTTAGGCACCAACTATCAGTGGTAATTTTATAAATGTTGCAGCTAGCTCCCAAATAATTGAAGCAGGACTATTCTACCCATTTAACAGCTTTAAGCACAACAACTGAGCAGTATTAATCTATTTTAATTCTCTAAACTAATCTGGCTACCTCCTGGCCAAAATCCCCAAGATCTTGCCTTTTATGACTTTCTCTGCTCCAGCTCTTTTCCAATGATGTCTCATGGAGTTCTCCTCACAGCTGCATCCTCACTTCCTCTCTCTCTCTCCCCTCCCATGGCTGGGAGGAAGTCCAGCTCTAGTCTTTGGCCGATCAACTCTTTATTAACCAATCAGGGAATAACTGTGAAGCAATGTTTACACACACTGAGATAGGAGATTCTCTGAATAAAGATTGCAACCAGATATGAGGGCACAGAGATCAACATTTGAACAATTCGGGGATCATCTTTACATGGCACACAATAGCATTATGCCTACACTAGCCTCTCCATCATTGGATACTGTTTTTATACATTTCATCAATTAGACATTTTTAATTTCTTATGTGTGGGGTGAGTATGTGTGCCCCAGTGCATATATAGAGGTCAGAGGACAATGTTGTGGGCCAGTTCCTTCAGGCTGTTTTGTACATGGATTCTGAAGATTGAACTTAGGTCACTAGGCATTCATAGCAACAGCCTTACCCACCAAGTCATCTTGCTGGTCCCCCAAGTAGGCTCACCAGTGGGTATATGACTGAATGTTATGCCCCTGTCATGTTTGCTGGTGGCCAATAATTCAATAGTTAATAGTGAGGCTCCATGACTCCTACCCTTAGCTGACTGATAGGTGAGGAATTTCTGCAGGTTCCAGGCCACTGGACACAGCTGGTGTGAGCTCGCAGTTGTCATGGTTGAATTGTGCTTTATGGGTGGCATTTCATGGCCCCTCTCCTATTTTCTGTCCCTTACATCATTCCATCCACTTGACTGAAATGTGCTCCATAAAGTCTTGTGGCTTAGCCTTTGACTGTCTTTATTCTTAGGATCTTGAGCAGCCAAAGGTCTCTGCATACATCTCCATTCACAGGTAAAAAGAGACTTCTCTGATGAAGGATGAGAGTAGTGGATTAAAACACCGCTATTTAGAAGGCAGTTTGGTGCTATGTCAACCTAGGCAAACAACAGTGACAGGATCCACTGTGGTTTAAGACATCCCTAGTCATGGACTTTTGGCCAATTTACAGGTCAAATGTATACAGGCCAAATACATACAGGACTATGTATTTACTCTCTCTTATGGAATCTAACCAAATCTAATCAGGTAGCAGTTGGTTAACCCCATTACAGTTCTACCATTATTGCCCAGATCAGACATTTTGCCTGGCACGTTGGCAGTATAGCTCACAGAGTTCACATCTGCATGAGACTGTTGATGGTTTCACTGCCCCAGCAGTCTCCAGAACACAGCTTGGCACGATGGAAGCTAGCTTAGAAATCAGACTCATTTCTCTGTATCTTGCTTCTAAGATGTGCACGGTGTCTTCAGCAATCGGGTCTTACAAACTACTTCTTGCAAGCAACCAAGAGAAATCGCAAAAAGCTGTATTGTTGTGGTCTCTGAGGGTTTTGTCTAGTGATACATGACTTCCAAGATACCGCCTTTTAAGGGTCATCTAGTCTTTCAGGGTGTCTGCTTTCAAGATTTTTTATTATTGTTATTGTTTGTTTGGGTTAGCAGATAATAAGTTTCCATATGTCTTTTTCATAGGACCTTCACTTTAATTAAGTCTCACTTGTCCGCTCATCTTCCCCCACTTCTCACCCTCTTCCTGTTTGAACCTCTGTGCCCAATAATCTCCCCCCACCATCTACTCTCATTTTATCTATATTCTATTGTTCTCTTTCCCTAAGACAAACTAGTCCCACTGTCTGCTTTCTAGTTCCCTGGTTTGGGGACATCTCCAAACTAAACATAAAAACTTTAAAGAGTCACAACTAGAATCCACATAAGAAAAAGAATATGTAGTAGCATTTCTCTTTCTGGGCCTTGGTTATCTTGCTCAATATGCTTTTTCTAGTTTCATCCATTTACCTTCAGAATTTATTTATTTTTGAGTAAAACCCCACTGTGTGTACACCATATTTTTGTTATCTGGTCATAGACATGTGTTGCCTATTTCCTAGCTATTGACAGTTGAACAGCAAGGAATGTGGATATACGAGTGAAACTGTAATAAGATATAAAGTCCTTTGGGATATGCCTAGACATGGTATAGCTGGATTATATGAAAACTGGAGGGAGTAGAAATGATATTTTCTTGTGGTTCTTTGTGTGTATGTGTGTGTTGGGTTTGTGTGTGTGTGTATGTGTATTCGTTTGGGTGTATTTGTGTGTGTTGGGTTTTTATGTTTTGGGGGGTTTTTTGGCATGTTTTTTGTCTTAATTTAATTTCTATTACTGTGTTAAAGGCCATGACCAACAGCAAACAGGGGAGAAAAGAGTTTACTTCCTGCAGTTAGTTAGGGCAGGAACTCAAAGCGGGAACCTGGAAACAGAAACAGTGAAGAATACTGTTCATTGGTTTGCTCTCCATGACTTGCTCAGCCTCTTTTCTTATATCATCCAGGACCACCTTCCTGGGGACAGCACTACACACTTTGGACTGGGCCCTTCAACATAATCATTTCTCAAGGAAATGCCCGTAGGCTTGCCTACAGCCCAATCTGTTGATTATTCTCAATCGAGGTTCCCTCTTTCAAAATTTCTCCAACCCCAGGGTACAATTTGTTTTCTTCTTCATTACTGTAGCTGAGATTCATGTAATCACCCTCTCAATGGAATCCTGAAGAACAGGCAGTGGTAATCTCTCAGGGCTTGTTCTAGTAACTTAGTGACCAGTCAAGGAGGTTAAGAACACTTGCTACTCTTGCAGAGGTCCTGGGTTCGGTCCACAGCATCTAGCCACCTGTAACTCCAGGTCCACGAGAATCTAGTGCCCTCTTCTTGCCTCTATAAACACTTACATACGTAGTACACATGCATACATGTAGGCAGAATACTCATATATACAAAATAAAAATAAGCCTTGATTGAAGTGAAAACTTAAGGGTTCTTTAGAAAGTCAGTTGGATGATTTGCTGGGGCAAATATGCTAAGGAGGGTTCTCCTGAAATGGACACGGGTGAACAACTAAGGCAGACACATGAAGGAACATGTAGCTGACACAGGAGACAGGATGTTAAACTAAAAAGCAAGCACATGAAAGGACATGTGATAGAGGATTCTTTGCTAACAACACGCATGTATTGGTCTGCCTTACACTGCATAGTTGACCTGCATTTGTTGGGACTCCATAGAGAGAAACACAACAAGAAACTTCTGGTGGTGTGCTGCACTTTCTTGCTGCATCATTGGACTCAGGCTGATTGGCAGAGTGATGTCAGCTGAGACAGACACACAATGCTGAGGGGCAAGACACCCGGTGAGGCAAGACCCATGGAGGACATGTGATGTTTGGAGACAGTAGAAAAGGACTCAACGGACAGTGACAGACGCTGGACTGGGCTTGCTTATAGAGCTAGCTGGGCAATGCTTGGGTCTTGTGTCTTCGTTGATCTTTGCTTTTGCTGAGAAGGCACAGCTGAAAACATCTCCTGGCATCCCTCCAGGTCCCTCCTGCTGACTAGTGTGTAGGCTGAGGCCTGGCTGTCTCTGGGACGTAGTTCCACCGTTGCTGATTTGTGATTGCTATCCTGGCTCTACCGACCTAGACTCCTGGTGTATCCATGAATTGTTTGCGAGTGGATTGAGCGGCCAGCGCTAACCAGGGAACTACACTGCCAATTTCCAGACAACACAGACGGGAGTTGCTCCAAAGAACCTTCCTAAACAGGTCACTTCCCCACCTCGCCCCTCTACCCCGTATTCTTTTTCTCACTACCTCTGGTGGGTGTTGGGCTAAAAGGGAGGTTTAAGTGTTTAAGAACCATCATTAGGATTAGGCGTTTGAAAATATTAAAGTTACATTTGACCTGAGAGGCCTGGACAGGACACGCCCTTCATCCTCTTTCTGTGTACTGTCTGTCTCTCAGGGCTGTAGATTTTGTTTTGGATTTAGTTTCTCTCCTATGTCTACTTGACACGCTTCTCACTAATGACACCATTGCCATCATCTGGAAGCATCTGAAGTGTTTGGGGAGGGGAGAATATGAAGAAGGAAGGGAAAGTGACTTGGAAGATGGCCTTTGCAGGAGATACTATTCTTTATAGGCATGCATGCTCTCTCTTTTCCCTCCCAAGCTAAAAGTTTGAAAAGCACCGTTCTGCTGCACGATTCAGTTGAATCTCGTTCCCTCACCCCACCTCCACCTTTCATCTCTTTGCAGGCAGCCCTCCGGTAAAGCACACACATAAAGGCACAATCAGTCCCCTTACTTGCTTATGCCAAACCTCTGGTAATCCTCCACAGACATGCACGCTTTAGGAGCTTCTACTCTATATCATTTCCAAGTTCAAGCTGCTCCGAGTCCTACACATCAGGCCTTTGCTGGGATCAAATCCTCGAAAGGAAAAAAAGACTTGGAGCTACCAGGTTGGGATCTTTCAGAACCTCTCAGCAGCTCTACCCCACCAGGTACCCAGAACCTCTCTCCACTCCTTGAACCAAATAGTATCAGCACTTGCATTGGAACAAGGCAGGGAGAAGGCTGCTCTTCCTATGTCAGCCTTGCTATGACTGTTGTTGTACATTAGTGACAGAACACTCTCATGCTCTATCCGGATGGGCAAATACAAATGAAAACAGGATTTGCTGAAAAGAAACTTGAAGCCAGACGATCATTTCCCATCTGGAGTATCAAAAGTAAAGCAGAGGAAAAGGCTTGGAAGACAAATGGATGGGGACAGTAAGTTTCCTCAAATCATGCTCTAAATGTACTGTCTGAGTTACCGTCATTTTGCATAATTCTGCCTCAAATTTTACTATATCTTCAAGGATTATCAGTCTCTTATAGCTGCCCCTCACTCTGAAAAAGTTGGGTTTCCCTTTTCTTTTATAGTTCCTAGAGGAAAACTTGCGTATACTGTGTTCTCCATTCACAATTCACACTACAAGACAGGGTAATTCTTGAAGCGGAGTGCTACTCAAAAAGCTGGATTATCTACCGCAAAAACGAAGTCCTTGAGCAGCAAGAACCTGGGTGGAGGAGGGGGCAGATGGCACTGGGCTCCTCCAGCATGTCTGCTCCAAGCCCATGTCCCTCTGCAGAGCCTACTTTCAGATGCAATGAAGGCGCTAGTCAGAGTCTCACAGGTGTCAGGAAGAGCCACGGGTCATTTGTGCCATTTATAGCAGGATGGACTTCAATGCCATCTCAAGCTCAAAGTGCATGCGTGTGTGAGTGTGTGTGTGTGTGTGTGTGTGAATGTGTATGAGAATGTGTGTGTATATGTGTGTGCCTGTATATGTGCCTCTGTGTGTGTTGGAGCTGACAGTTGGGTAGCTGCAGTCTGCGTATATCATGAAATATAAGAAAAATACCTACTGCTTCAGGAATGTAGTGCCTTGTGACTCGGTCTTTATTTCTACCAATTTCTAGTTATCACCCCCAGACTAGGGAAGCCACATACAGCCGTCTTGTGACATCCACAGTGGGTTGTTTCTATGATTTCCGGTAGAAGCTATTAGCTATTAGCTCACTAAGGGTGACTTCACGGGACAGGAGAAAAAAAAAATGAGCAAATGCACATGGTGGCATCCATGTATACAGAGTGTGTCTTGCCCTCTAACTTTGCCATCCTGAGAAAAGCCCTGGGTAATCCAATCAGGTGAACCACAGGCCTCTAAAGTCATTAGCAAACCAAGATTCCCAGGATCTCAGCTGCCTCAGTCAGACCTCCCCAGCCTCTCTCTGGCCCCTTTACTGTGGAAGTGTCCATCTGGGCATCAGTGGTGACATGACAGTGGAATCAATGTTTCTGTGGCTCCCTGTCCACATCAGCTAACACCCCAAGAGCGTGGACCCAAGTACCAGAGTCCTTCTGTCTCTGTGGGTCGTCATGGATGATTCCAGCTGGCCTGTACCACTCAGATGAACTATGAATCAGTTGCTCTCTGTAGTAACTGACTAAATAGTTATCCTCTCCGGCCCTGCCCCTTCCTTGTGTTACTATCAACGCCCAGTGGTGTGCCTCACACAATAAAAGTACTACATACCCTTCAATACAATTCCACACTATGTTTCTAATCCAGGAGATACTTGGATCATCACAAATTCATCTTTCATATCTGCAGATTCAACATTGAGGGTTCAATCAACCAAAAAACAGAAAATATACTTTTTTTAATATTATTTTCTATATTTTTTTATTTACATTCCAAATGATTTCCCCTTTCCCAGTTCCTCCCTCCCCAAAAGCCCCATAAGCCCTCTTCCCTCCCCCTGTTCCCCATTCAACTCCCTCTCGCTTCTCTGTCCTGGTATTCCCCTACATCCAGTCTTTCCAGGACCAGGTGTCTCTCCTTCCATCTTCTTGGAAATCTATTGATATGTGAATTGTATCTTGGGTATTCCGAGTTTCTGGGTTAATATCCCCTTATCAAAAGCTGACTAAACAGGCCTTCTCCTCCTCCTCCTCCTTCTCCTCCTCCTCCTCCTCCTCTTCTCCTCCTCCTCCTCCTCCTCTTCTTCTTCTCCTCCTCCTCCCCCTCCTCCTCCTCCTCTTCTTCTTCTCCTCCTCCCTCCTCCTCCTCCCCCTCCTCTTCCTCCTTCTCCCTTCTCCTCCTCCCCCTCCTCCTCCTCCTTCCCCCTTCTCCTCCTCCCCCTCCTCCTCTTTTTCTCATTCCCTATGTACCAATGTAAACAGGTACATAAATGGATTACATTAGACGTAAGTAACCTGCAAGCTGAAGGATACAAGAGGATTGTACACCTATATTCTGTTCCTTTATATAAAACACTGGGGCTTCTACAGGAAATCATAAAAACTCACTGTGGATGTCAAAAGGCAGCTATATATGACTTCCCTAGTCCTGTGGTGATAATTAGAAATGGGTAGAAATAGACACAGAGTCACAAGGCAGAGTCTCGAGCTAGGTGTGGGTCATGCAATTTGGCGTAAGGAGAAATTCTGAGTGTAGGATCCTCCTCTCTACCCCAGGCCGGGTGTTCACTCTCTAGCCTGGACTCTTCTGTGGAAGTTACGCACAGCTCAGAAGAGCAGAGCGGGTAACCTCGTGGGACAACCAGTGACGGAGGAGAATTGTGGGCAAAGGCTTCATTGCTTTGGTGGGTGAGACTCCTCCCATCACCCGCTCTCCCATTCTGGTTAGGTGAGGTTCTGTTTGCTGCGCTCTGGTTATTACATCATGCCAGAACGTTCCATCTACTCTGCGTAGTGATTATATTTTACTCCCAGACCCAATTTTACAGGAAAAACTGGCTGGAGGGTGTGATGGCGGGGTGGGGGTGGGGGGGTTGTGGCTCAGGAGGTGACTTGTAGGAGTCTTAGAACATCTGGAGGGTTAGAACATCTAGGGCTGGAGACATGGTTCAGCACAAGAGCTCACACTACCTTTCAGAACACAGAGTTCTGTTCCCAGCATCCACAGCAGGTAGCTCACAACCGCACAGAACCCCACCTCCAGGGAAATGTGATGCCTCTGGCCTCTGCTGGCACTGGCACTGACATGTCCATACCCACACATGTGCATGTATCCACTCCCGCGCGCACGCGCGTGCGCAAACACACACACACACACACACACACACACACACACACACACATAATTTAAAATAAGTCGAGAAAGAAAAAGCAGAGAGGCCTGTTTAAATCATATTTAAGGGCTAATATTTTTCTCTCTGACGGTTTGCTCGGTGCTGAGGGACCACCGGGGTGCATGTGAGGGACCACCTGTTATGCATGCTGGGTAGCTCAGCGATGGGGTACTGGTGACAGGGTAGTTAGTGGCTTGTTGGTGGTGGCCTCTGCCCACAAGTCCTCCTCCCTTCCAGAGACACAGGTACTTTTGAGGGATATTCTGGCTTGTTCGCTGCTCCTGACCTAGGGTGGGGGTGAAGAGTCTCCACCAAGCACACTGGACTTTGCATAGAACACAGGGGAAGCTGGGGGAGTGGCGGGTCTTTTGCAAGCTCAGGTGGATGCTGCCTGGTTCTGGGCCAATGAGTTGATTTGGAGGGTTCGGGTCAGATCTGGGGGCGGGGGGGAGGGGGAGGGAGAAGAGGAGGAGGTAGAAGAGGGAGAGAAGGTAGCTGGGATGTGTGCGTGTGTGCATGTGTGTGTGTGTGGGGGGGGGGGCTGAGAACAAAAGGCACCATTTTGCTGGCTCTGCTCTGAAAGCCAAGCCTATCAGCTCCATTTACTAGGTCTCAATAGCTGAAGCTCAAAGCACAGCCGCCTGTGGGCCAACTTCTACCTCTTCTGCGATGTGCACTTCCCAGCGGGACTGTGAGAGGGCAGAAGGGGCCATCGAGGAGGCAGCGCAGGAAGGAAAGAGAGGGAGAGAGAAGGAGGGAGAGAAGAGGAGGAGGGAGGGAGGGAGAGAGCAGGGCTGGTGGAGGGAGAGCACCACGGAGTGGGAAGGAACGCAGCAGAAAGGAGACTGGTGGGGGAGGGGATGGAAAAGAAAGGGGCAAAGCCCCTTGCTGACACGGGGCATAACTTAATTTTCACGGTGCTGGGACGGCTGTATCGTGTAATCTGCCATGGCACGCCGTTAAAGCTTCAATGACTTTACTGACCCAGAAGGGAGACTCAGACCGCGGAGAGGCTTTTGAAAAGAAGTGGTGATCTTTCACGATTTATGAGCTTGTCTTAAAGAAACAGACTCCACTCACTTTAAATTAATCACCCTTTCCAGGGTGCATAGAAATGGGGGTCTCGGTGCTGCGAGCTGGGAAGGCCCTGGTGCTCCTGGGCCGCGTGACCCCGCTGGAGAAGGACGCAGGACAGTGGAGGGGGACACTGTGGAGGACAATGGTGGAGGAAGACCGCTGAGGGGAGGCTCTGGGCTTTGGGCATTTCCCTTCCCCAGCACCGGGCTGCAGGCCAGGCTAGACAGGCACCAAGCCCTTAGGGCCTCCAGAAGGTCAGAACTAGGAGAGTCGGCAGGGGTGGGAGATGGCCTGAGTGTGGTGGGGAAGGGCTTTATTCATGTTCCTGCGTTCCTGCACTTGCAGTCATTGTGGTAAAAGAAAAAAGAAAGCAGGGGAAATATCAGGCATTTCACACCCCGAGGAAACGTGAGACCTCCGAGTGAGTGACGCTTTGAAAGGAGAAGTGGGTATTACCAGGTCTTTTGATCCACTCTCATTTTCCATATTTCTAAGAACAAAAGGTGAAAACCTCATCCTAATGCGCATACACTTCCCCTTTCCATCTTGGCAAGGCAAATCCTGGCCTGAAAAAAAAAAAAAGATGTTTTGGAGAACTGACAAGCTGACGGTCCTAAAATTATTAGTCGCAGTGTCAAAAAAAAAAAAAACCAAAAAACCAAAAAAAACCTCAGATCAGAAATTCTTTGTAAGTTGATACAACCAATGGAGAGAAGGGTCATATTATCTTTAAGACCCCTTAGCTAAAGCAAGCATTTTTCTTGCTAGCACACTTCACCTCTGCACAGGATAAATGAGCCCAAGGTGAGGAGTTCCTTGCTGTCCTGTCTTCTCTTTGGGGCTGTCTTTTGTGTCATTTTGTGTCCCTGTAGCCCTGGGCTTTAACACTTTGGAGCCTTTTGTATTTCCAAGGCCTCACCAGTAGCTGGTTAAATGGAGTTACCTTTGAACTGTTCTCAGTGTTTGGAGGCCCCTTCATCTCCCGAACGCCAATGAATGTAAGTGGGAGAAATTGGGCTTGGGTCAAAAGACCGTCCAAAGACAGCAGGCAGACTAAGTCAGCCAGTCCTTGGTGGTTTTGATAAAAACATGCTTGAGCGTCCCTAATCCAACATGACAGCTGTAATTCTGGGACATTTCAGATTTGCAATATCTGGATTAAGGGTATCCAGCTGGGAAAGTCTAGACAGAGATTCCAAAATGGGGGAAAACTCATCTGAAAATTTTGTTCCAGGCACTCAAAACAAACAAACAAACAAACAAACCAAAACAATGGGCGTCTCTTATCTCAGCCTCATAATTCCCACACAGAAGCAGATGCTGTGAGAAAATCAAAGGCCAAGCTCCCACCTGCCCTTGTGGGATGTTCAGACACGGTCCACAGTGCATTTAAAACGGTGTCTTTCCCTAAAGTCTTCAGCAAGACTGCAGGCTCAGAAGGTGTAGTCACAGGAGGCACATACCTGATACCCACCGGTTCACTACTGATGACTGACACAGCAAACACAAGCTGCCAGTCCTGGTAGGATGTTGCCTTCATGTGGCCTCCTTTTCAGCATGGTAAAGAAGGCAGTCACGGCGGTGCCCCACCCCCACTTGTCTGACAGAACATCGTACTTGTCTGGAAACTTAACACAGCAAAATCCCAACATACTAGGGTGGGCTCCAAGCAGAAATCGACTTAAAAACTTTTATAAACAGCTATTGCTATACACGCCACATGACAATGCTAATCATTTTCGGTGTTCATGATTCCGTAACATCTACTGCTTTTGCAGTACTGTGTGACCGTGACACCCATCTAGATGGAAAGCCTTTGTCACACTTTGTTATAGTTTGTCTGTGCTCAGCCCAGGGTTTGGCACTATTAGAAGGTGTGGCCCTCTTGGGGTGAGTGTGGCCTTGTTGGAGTAGGTGTGTCACTGTGGGTGTGGGCTTAAGACCCTCATCCTAGCTGCCTTGAAGTCAGTCTTCCACTAGCAGCCTTCAGATGAAGATGTAGAACTCTCAGCTCCTCCTGCGCCATGCCTGCCTGGATGCTGCCATGCTCCTGCCTTGATGATAATAGACTGAACCTCTGAACATGTAAGCCAGCCCCAATTAAATGTTGTCCTTATAAGAGTTACCTTGTAACTGTATATGGGATGGATCACTAAGAGAGGTATTCTCTGGATGGTCTTTCCCTCAGTCTCTGGTCCACACTTTGTCTCTGTATCTCCTTCTGTGGGTATTTTGTTCCCCGTTCTAAGAAGGACCAGAGTATCCATACTTTGTTCTTCCTTCTTCTTGGGCATCATTTGATATGTGAATTGTGTCTTGGGTATTCCAAGCTTCTGGGCTAAAATCCACTTATCAGTGAGTGCATACCATGTGTGTTCTTTTGTGATTGGGTTACCTCACTTAGGATATTTTTCAGTTCCACCCATTTGCCTAAGAATTTCATGAATTCATTGTTTTTAATAGCTGAGTAGTATTCCATTGTGTAAATATACCACATTTTCTGTATCCATTCCTCCCTTGAGGGACATCTGGGTTCTTTCCAGCTTCTGGCTATTATAAATAGGGCTTCTATGAACATAGTGGAGCATGTGTCCTTATTATATGCTGGGGAATCCTCTGGGCATATGCCCAGGAGTAGTATAACAGGGTCCTCTGGGAGTGTCATGCCCAGTTTTCTGAGGAACCGCCAGACTGATTTCCAGAGTGGTTGTTCCAGCTTGCAATCCCACCAGCAGTGGAGGAGTGTTCCTCTTTCTCCATATCCTTGCCAGCACTTTCTGTCTCCTGAGTTTTTGATCTTAGCCATTCTGACTGATGTGAGGTGAAATCTCAGGGTTGTTTTGATTTGCATTTCCCTAATGACTAAGGATGTTGAACATTTCTTTAGGTGCTTCTCAGCCATTTGATATTCCTCAGGTGAAAATTCTTTGTTTAGCTCTGTACCTCATTTTTTTAATAGGGTTATTCGGTTCTCTGGAGTCTAACTTCATGAGGTCTTTGTATATATTGGATATTAGCCCTCTGTAGGATGTAGGGTTGGTAAAGATCTTTTCCCTATTTGTTGGTTGCCATTTTGTCCTATTGGCAGTGTCCTTTGCCTTACAGAAACTTTTTAATTTTATGAGGTCCCATTTGTCAATTCTTTTTTTTTTTCCAGGGCAGGTTTTCTCTGTGTGTAGCCCTGGCAGTCCTGGAACTCACTCTGTAGACCAGGCTGGCCTCGAACTCAGAAATCCACCTGCCTCTGCCTCCCAAGTGCTGGGATTAAAGGCATATACCACCACTGCCTGGCTCCATTTCTCAATTCTTGATCTTAGAGCATAAGCTATTGATGTTCTGTTCAGGAAATTCTCTTCTGTGCCCATGTACTCAAGGATCTTCCCCAGTTTCTTTTCTATTAGTTTCAGTGTGTCTGGTTTTATGTGGAGGTCCTTGATCCACTTGGACTTGAGCTTAGTACAAGGAGATAAGAATGGATCGATTTGCATTCTTCTGCATGCTAGCTGCCAGTTGAACCAGCACCATTTGTTGAAAAGGCTATCTTTTTTCCACTGGATGATTTTAGCTCCTTTGTCAAAGATCAAGTGACCATAGGTGTGTGGGTTCATTTCTGGGTCTTCAATTCTGTTCCATTGATCTACATGCCTGTCACTGTATCAATACCATGCGGTTTTTAACACTATTGCTCTGTAGTACTGCTTGAGGTCCAGGATATTGATTCCCCCAGAAGTTCTTTTACTGTTGAGAATAGTTTTAGCTATTCTGGGTTTCTTGTTATTCCAGATGAATTTGAGAATTGCTCTTTCTAACTCTATGAAGAATTGAGTTGGGATTTTGATGGGGATTGCATTGAATTTGTATCTTGCCACCCAGTACACCCAGAGCTCCCAGGGACAAAACATCAACCAGAGAGTACACATGGTTTTACCCATAGTTCCAGACACATAGGCAGCAGAGGATGGCCTTGTTGGACATCAAAGGGAGGAGAGGCCCCTGGTTCTGGAAAGGCTTGATGCTGCAGTGTAGGGAAATACCAGGACAGGGAAGTGGGAGGGGGTTGATTGGGGAACAGGGGAAGGGGAGATGGCTTATGGGACTTTCGGGGGGCACCAGGGAAGGGGAAATCATTTGAAATGTAAGTAAAGAATATATCTAATAAAAAAAAAAGAAAAAGAAAAAAAGAATTGCCTTGGCCATGGTGTCTGTTCACAGCAGTCAAACTCTAACCACGATACACTCCGAAATAAGTGGTAAGTGCCATCTTCCTGGCCAGGTTCTCCAACTCATTCCTGGCAGCTGCTGGTCGTCATTCTGACTTTATGGACCTGCCTACTGGGGTACACCCTCACGCACTGTCACGGCTCAGGTCTGGCACGCACGTTCTTAATAGTGTCACTTCATCTAGGTGAGTGTGGCCCCTCTAAAGACAGACCAGGTGTGTGCTTCTCCCTAAAAGATCTCAACTTCATTATTACCACACTGCAGCATCAACCACAAAATATTCATAATCCCTTTCCCCTTACAGTCTGTCTGATAGAAACAACCTAAAATGCCTTGGTAGTCTCTGTTTCTGGACCTGTATAGATTTCTTTGACTTGTAATGTCAGAATGAACTAAATACCTGACTCTTACTTCTGGGTATTTATTTCTGTCTTAAAACACACACACACACACACACACACACACACACACACACACACACACACACACACAGATATTATCCCCATGTGTTTTAAGCTTTAAGGCCCCACAGCCATCCATTTTAGTTTTCTGAGAATGCTCCTGTGTTCATTTCTTGATGTGGCCATTCTAAACGTTTTCATTCATGAAATTGCTTGGGTATTTTCCATTATTGGCCTTTCATTAATATAGGTTTCCAGGTGGTATTCTTGAGACAAAAGTGCTGTTTTTAAAGAAACAAAACCTACATTGTTTCTCATTAATGAAATGAATATTTATTCAAATCATGCTCCTAAGGAACATTTGACAGTCAGGGCAAATGAAACCTTCAATACACCGCATCGCATCGCGAATGAGGTGATGGGGGAGTGGGCAGGAGAGCAGGAGGAGTGAGAGGGGTGTGCGGTACTTCATATATTCACAATGTGTTCTGTGGTGCATGCACTTTCTTCTGAGCTCAAATTATGAAGTTCTCACCACAACCTCCATTGGGATCAGAATGAAAAGGCAGAGGGGAGAGTTCTCAGTAGGATGACCTGTTCCTGGAGAACCTGAGGGCCACAAAGAAGACTTATCATGCTTCCATTTATCCACTGCCTTCTAGCGGGGTCACAGGCTGCAGCCCTCCAGCCCAGTAAGGGGGTTTTTCTAGTCTGATGACTTGGAGTCATTTTATAGCATCACTAAGTTCACCAAAGAGCTTGGGAGAGCACAGAGTCACTCATACATGAGACTGATAGGAGGTTTGGGGGACGGGAGGTCACCGATGATCAGCATCAGAGATCATGTCACCAATCAAGAAGTGCCCAGGACCTGTGGCACTGAACAAGCAGACTAAATGTCACGAGAAACCAGTCTTACATGAAAGAAATCACAAAGTCACCTTTAATCTGCAGGCACTTACGATACCAAGTTTCCTAACACCACAAAACCCTTGATTTACTTAGGGACCAGTGGGAGTCACGAATCGGTTACAGTTCCATTTTGGTCAGGATGGATGAGACAGAATGTTGCACAGCATTTATACTTTGAGTGTTTATCCTGACAAGTTCAACAGTGACTGTTGGACTGTGCTTGGCTTCCCAAGGTGCTGACTGCACGAGGTGTGGCTCATCAGGTTTGAGGAGGAGGACAATCAGAGCATGTCAAGTCTATCTGCTTCAGCCAGCGTCTCTAGGATTATCATGGAGAACTCGGATGGAGCTCGGTTTCACAGATTCCCTGGATCCAGAGGTCAGGTAGGTGACACTGACCCCTGACTCAGTCTCACGCTCTGCACTCTCGCGTGGGATCCCTCTTCAGCCTTTGGTCTTTCTGTGGTAGGCTCCTTCCAGCTTTTAATTTCTTTCCTTTAGAACCACAGTTTGTTTAGAGCGCCGGATTATAATAACGGTGATGGCTCAGCCCCGGTTCTGTCGGCTCACACATCTTCAGTAGTTAATAGTATCATCTTGACTGATATTCCATCAATAAATAACATTTTCCTGACATAGTTCATTTATAATCTCCTGAGCACACAAATCATATCGATTTCAGAAAATAAAAAGCAGAACTCATCTTTGTAAGCTATCAATATTAAATTTTTGCTTTAGAAATTAGCTTTATAACTGATAATATATACTTCTATAAAATGAGACACTTTACTTCAGATAATCTTTGTCTTGTTTTTATTAAAGGTAAACAATGAAAAACCTTTTCAAGTGGCGTATGGCAACCTGTTTGTGGAGCCATCACATGGTACCGTACACTGGGTAGCTTATAAAGAACAGAGTTGACTTTTCACAGTGCTGGGAATGGACAGGTTCATGGTCCAGTTCAAAGTGCTAGAGTCTCATGAGTCTGTTTGTGCCCACATGTTGGGGAAGAGTTCAAAGGACAGAGTCCTTCTGTGAAGGCCCCTAGTAAGAGCCCCGACCCCTTCCTCAGTCTGTCCCTCCTCAAGACTCAGCCTCTTACTATGACTACACTGACCACTTCTGAACATAGAGGGAAAGACCCAACCCCGCCAGGTCTTCCTCACTAGAGCACACATTATCACACACACAGTTACACACTCACGGCACAGCACAGCCTTCCTTAGAGCACACATTGTCATAAACACAGTTTTGACTGTATTTCCCAAGCAAGTCCAGGGAAGCTGACAGAAACTAACCAGGGAAGGAGTCCTAGGTCACTTGCTTGTTTTCTGTCCTAGACTTTCTTCCAAGGCAGTTTTCAAAGCTCTAGTGTCACATTTCCTGGAGGACAGTTGGAGGTTAGACCTGCTCTGAGACCAGTGGAGGTCACTCTGTTATCTGTTTCAGATCTCCAGCTCAGAGAAGTAACCGCTGTGAGAACAGCAGGAGTCCACCCTGCCCCCACCCCTGCTGTGACCCCCGGCCCCCAGCCTCACCCCCCCGCCCCACGATTTGGGGGACTTTGCAGTTTGCCATGATATTCACAAAAGCAGACCAGGAAATGCCACCCTCACCCCAGCACATCTGGAAACTTTTTAAAAATGTGCTTTTTTGTTATTCAGGTATGTCCACACACAGCAGGCCAGGAAGCAAGGGACTCAGGGGCCAGGTTTGCTCTTTTACAGTGATTATTAGCTCTTTCATTATTTAAGAAGGTTTAGCAAGAACCATACCCATCTCATTCCTGAAGACTGAATTTCCTCCCTTCTGGTCCCACCCCTTCAAGGCTCTGTCACCATACAGGAGATAAATGCTTCCATGATAAGCACTTAGGGACATTCAAGTCACAATGCAGAGACCTGTGACTGCAAAGAAATAGCACTCCCAAGAGTCACAGAGCACAGCTAGCCAGAAGAAAGGGAAGGATCTTTAGTAAACCTAATCCAGTAAGTGACCAGCCTTAGCTGAGACTCAGATAATGATTCTATATCCCTGACTCCGAAATTGCAAAGGAGTAGCTCCCTCACTCCAGCATGCAGCCCAAGGCACCCTATAGCTCTGCCATTACCTTTAAAGGGGGTAATGGCTATCATTTTCTGTTAAGAATATAGCCTCAGGCTAAAGAGATGGCTCAGTGGTTAAGAGAACTGACCACTCTTTACACACACACACATACACACACACACACACATATATATATATATCCTGAGGGACCAACCTATGTGTGCACCACAGAAGAATAGATAAAGAAAATGTGGTTTATATGTGCAATAGATTTCTACAAGCTTTTAAATTTTTATTTTATGTTATGTGTGTGTGTTGTCTCCATGTATTATGTGTGTAGCGCAAATGATGTAGAGCACAGTATGGTGCAGTAGGAGAGGGTGCCTCAGCAGACCCATGCCGAATCATCTCTCCCCCAACCTGAGGTACCTGTGATGGTTTGTATATGCTTGTCCCAGGGAGTGGCACTATTAGAACGTGTGGCCTTGTTAGAGGAAGTGTGTCACTGTAGGGTTGGGCTTAGAGATCTTCCTCTTAGATGCCTGAAGATGCCCAGTCTGTTCCTGGTTTCCTTTGGATAAAGGTGTAGAACCCTCAGCTCCTCCTGCACCATGCCTGCCTGGATGTTGCCATGCTTCTGCCTTGATGACAATGGACTAAACCTCTGAACCTGTAAGCCAACCCCAAGTAAATGTCTTTGATAAAACTTGTATTGGTCATTGGTGTCTGTTCATAGCAGTAAAACCCAAACTAATACAGTACCAAACAACAAGTCTAGTATAGAATAGAGTTTATCTAGGGGAATGGGAAGGGGGGGTTGAGAAGGGAATAGAGGCAGAGAAAGAGAGAGGACAGAGAATGACAGAGAAAGAGAGAGAGAGGAGAGAGAGAGAGAGAGAGAGAGACAGAGACAGAGACAGAGAGACAGAGACAGAGAAAGTGAGACAGAGACAGAGAGAGACAGAGAGAGACAGAGACAGAGAGAGAGAGAGACAGAGAGAGACAGAGAGAGGAAGAGAAGAGAAGAGAAGAGAAGAGAAGAGAAGAGAAGAGAAGAGAAGAGAAGAGAAGAGGTGAGGCCAGCCAGGAGCATGTTGAGAAGAAGGGAAGGGAGAGAAGGGGTCAGAGAGAGAAAAGGGACAGAAAGAGCAGAGACCAAACAGTCCCTTTTACAGCAAGCCAGGCCTACCTGACTCTTTCTAGGTAACTATTGGGCAGAGCCTAGAAGGATCTTAACAGTGCTAGCATTAATCATGTCTGATGACCTTGGTGGTTAGAAAAGGGCGTTAGATTCCCTAGAACAAGAATTTAGGATGGTCATGAGCCACCATCCTAAGGTCCTGAGAACTGAACCCTGGTCTTCTGCAAGAGCAGCCAGTGCTCTTGACTACTGGGCCATCTCTACAGCCCCCACAATGTATTTTTTTTCAAACATTATGAAGAATTTAGTTATGTCAGTTGGAGAAAAAATAGATATAACTAGAAATAATCAGATTAAGAGAAGTCAGCCAGTCTGAGAAAGACAGATACCATGTTTCATCTCATTTTCGACCCCAAGATTCTATGTAGCAAAATAGCATCGCCTATGTGTACATGCCTTACAAGTAGGACACTAAGCAGAGGGGAAGGGAAGACAAAGGGATGGGGGCAAAGAATATGTTCAACATACAATTAGAAAAAAATAATGTAGCCTGTTTCTTACACTGACTCATAAGACCCCCAGGGAGAATCCCAGTTATGTGATGTGAAAATCAGTGACTGTCATTATAGACCACCTTGTTGATGGCCCTCTGCCATATAGCAATAAAGAAAAATTAAACTCCAGGTTTATTCAGTGAAGTGTGCTGAACTGGGTCCTGGTGTCTAGAGAGTAAGTTCCTTGTGGAACTGATATCACTGATAGCAGTGAGTTCCTGCAGAAGAACTCAGTGTGCCCTGAGGTTGGCTATGAAGTTAAGAGTGTTAGCCCCACTCAATCAATCCACACCCACAAGCAACATCTTCCTAGACCACAACAGTAAAGTATTCTGGGAGCAATATGGCGGTGGTGAAGTGTAAGGACCTATAAGAGCTAGGGACTCCAGGGAAGTCACTGGGACACCAGAGCCATCCTCATCGGTGGGGCGGTGCCACCTGATGGAGGTCAAGCCAGACTGGATTTGGTTCTCAAGGAACAGATGCTATAAGTGAACCTGGGATCCTCCCGAGACCCTGTGCCTTGCTACAGTGTCTACAGTGTCTTGAATGAGGATGTAGGCTCATATGTTTGAATACTTGTTGCCCAGTTGGTGGCTCTCTGGGGAGAGTTAGGAGTCTGCCTTGTTTGAGGAGGTCTGTCACAGAGGGTGGGCTTTGAGATTTAAAAGGACTTGAGCATTCCCTAGTTAACTCTCTCACCTTTTGGATCAAGACATGAGCTCTCACCTCCACGCCTTCTCACCACCAATGCTGGAGGCCTGGAAATGCAGATTCTGGTTTCAGTGAGGGCAGCAGCAGCACGGCAAATCACCAGGCAAGAAGGAGGCCAGGTGAGGGAAAGGCAAGTCACCTGGGCTGCTACTGCAAGTCACCACCCACCTTTAGGCTGTGTCTTTCCACTTCAGCTGAGGAGCTCAAGACCATGTCTCTATTGGGGCTCCTGCTCAGTGTTTCGAAATTGTGGCAAGCTGACATTTGAAGCTAAGTAGTAGCTGTATCATAGCTCTGTTTGCCAAGAGAACAGTTGTTACACACAAAAATAATGTACAGAAAATATTTTCAGGGGATTTCCTCTCCACTGTATTTTTAATTGATCTGTGCATGCTTGTGTGTGTGTGTGTGTGTGTGTGTGTGTGTGTGTGCATGTGTGTGTGTGTGTGTGTGTGTTTACATGCTTTCGGAGTCCAGAGAATAACTTTAGACTCCATGCCTCAGGATCCTCTAGCCATTTGTTTATTTGTTTGTTTGTTGAGGCTCCCACACTAAGGCCAATGAGTCCCAAGGATATGACTGTCTTTGTCTCCCCAGTGCTAGGATTATGAGCACATTACTCCACCCCGCCCCTCACACACACACTTAACCCACCCACACTATCTTCTTCTGTATGTATTCTGAGGATCA
Organism: Tokudaia tokunoshimensis; assembly: GCA_036184795.1. Taxonomy (NCBI): domain Eukaryota; kingdom Metazoa; phylum Chordata; class Mammalia; order Rodentia; family Muridae; genus Tokudaia; species Tokudaia tokunoshimensis. The sequence continues at coordinate 4,855,043 of BTHU01000022.1, forward strand.
AACTCACACTTGCAAGGCAGGGACATACTGCCTAAACCGCCTCCCCAAATTTTAAGTGGATTCTTCATTGTTTTTTCTAGCAGATTTCCCATGACAGTGGTCTTCTGTCATCAAAGAACCCAGCCTCGGTTATTATTCAGACATCAGTCTTACAGGCCAGCCTTCCCTAGTTTAACCTCTAGCTTTCACACCTGTCAATCTTAATACAATGTTGACTGACCATAAACCTTCCCATAAGCTCGCTGGTGTATGAAAGTAGACAACAACTCATCTCTTCACTACCAGAACATGACCTCAGGTAGAACATGAAGTTGTGAGTGTGTGGTAGTCCACTGCTCTGTTCAGCTGAACTTTGAACACTCCTGGCTGTGGTGATAACCCTGGGAAGAAACAACGTGAGCTGAATTGGGAAGCAGCATCCTTTTCCTTTGCTCCCTGGTCCCCAAACACACACATAGATTAAGGCACTGAAGGGCCCTTTCTGAAGGTGCCTCTTGTTTATAGGGGGTCAGGATCAGGGCAGGGTGTTTCCAGGTTCTTGGATCTTCAGTAACAATGCAATGATGTCTCACACAGATTGAGGAATAGCAAGGGAACTTGATTCCAAAGCAAAGCAATGGTTTCAGATCAGGTTCTCTGTCTGGAGTGACTGGAGTCAGGGACTCGAGGGCTCCAGCACTATTTGGGGCTTCTTTTCATAGGTTTAGGAGGAGGAGTCTGGATACTAGAGCCATAGTTTTGTGGTAGATCTCAATTTTGACCCACAGATTTTAATTTTATAGATCTTTGTTCACTGCAAGCACTCCTTTCCATGATGCACCTGTTTTAATCATATGCAGGTCCAATTATGATTAAGCATAAGACGATAAATAGGAAAGTCTTCCTAAAAGCTCACTTTGAGGACACACTTCACCTAATCTCATGTGCACCCAAAAAAGGTTTAGGCCAGATTTAGCACCCCAACTTCTACACCCAGATATGGTTAGGAATAGGTATGAATGCAAACTGCCTATAATTTGTGATTGTTGAGAAGAGGAGAAAGTTATTTTATTGTTAAGAGAGGATTGTGTGCATGGTACACGCAGGCAAGGGTCTCAGATTGCCAAGTGCATTACTAGACAAGGAGAGTGTGCAAAGCCCATACCTAGTGGAGTCCCAGGCTGCTAAATTTCCCTATGCTTGCCTGCCTTCCTTTCCTTTGATTAAAGGTTTCTTTTTTTTATTCTTTATTTACATTCCAAATGATTTCCCCTTATCCGGTTCCCCCCTCCCCAAAAGTCCCATAAGCCCTCTTCCCTACCCCTGTTCCCCAATCAACCCCCTTCTGCTTCTCTGTTCTGATATTCCCCTACACTGCTACATCGAACCTTTCCAGGACCAGGGGCCTCTCCTTCCTTCTTGGGCATCATTTGATATGTGAATTGTGTCTTGGGTATGCCGTTGGGTATGCCGAGCTTCTGGACTCATATCCACTTATCGGTGAGGGCATATCATATATGTTCTTTTGTGATTGGGTCACCTCACATAGGATGATATTTTCCAGTTCTAACCATTTGCCTAAGAATTTTATGAATTCGTTGTTTTTAATTGCTGAGTAGTATTCCATTGTGTAAATATACCATATTTTCTGTATCCATTCCTCCGTTGAGGGACATCTGGGTTCTTTTCAGCAGGTAGATCAATGGAATAGAATTGAAGACCTAGAAATGAACCCACACACCTAAGGTCACTTGATCTTTCCAGTGGAAAAAGACAGCCTTTTCAACAAATGGTACTGGTTCAACTGGAGGTCAGCATGCAGAAGAACGCAAATCAATCCATTCTTATCTCCTTGTACTAAGCTCAAATTTAAGTGGATCAAGAACTTCCACATAAAGCCAGACACACTGGAACTAATAGAAAAGAAACTGAGGAAGAACCTTGAGCACATGGGCACAGGGGAAAATGTCCTGAACAGAACACCAATAGCTTATGCTCTAAGATCAAGAATTGACAAATGGGACCTCATAAAATTACAAAGTTTCTGTAAGGCAAAGGACACTGTCAATCGGACAAAACGGCAGCCAACAAATTGGGAAAACAACTTTACCAATCCTATATCCTACAGAGGCAAATATCCAATATATACAAAGAACTCAAGAAGTTAGACTCCAGAGAGCTAAATAACCCTATTAAAAATGGGGTACAGAGCTAAACAAAGAATTTTCACCTGAAGAATATTGAATGGCTGAGAAGCATCTAAAGAAATGTTCAACATCCTTAGTCATCAGGGAAATGCAAATCAGAACAACCCTGAGATTTTACCTCACACCAGTCAGAATGGCTAAGATCAAAAACTCAGGAGACAGCAGTTGTTGGCGAGGATGTGGAGAAAGAGGAACACTTCTCCACTGCTGGTGGGATTGCAAGCTGGTACAATCACTCTGGAAAGCAGTTTGGCGGTTCCTCAGAAAACTGGGCATGACACTCCTGGAGGATCCTGTTATAACACTCCTGGGCATATACCCAGAGGATTCCTCAGCATGCAATAAGGACACATGCTCCACTATGTTCTTAGCAGCCTTATTTATGATTTAAAGGCTTCTTTAGAGTCTTTTAAATAAACTCCACAAGATCACATCTCAGCATTGGTTTTATTACCCACAGTTTTAGTTGCTCGAGCCAACTCTTCAGACCCAGCTCATATCACAGGAAGCCTGGGTGAGGGCTGTGCAGAAGATAACTTGAAAGAGAGAGACCATATCCACATAAACTTTGTTTCATTATTTTATTATTAGACATTAATTTATCAGTGTCTAATTTACATATTACAATCATAGATGGTAGGAGAAAATGGTGTATATAGGGCTTGATATGACTCAAGACTCGGAGCATCCACTGGGGTCTTGGAGTGTCTCTCTCAAGGATAAATGGAGACTATTACACCTCATTTTATTCTGTTAAGATGCTAAAGTGCTTGTATGAAGCCTGCTCACATCATAGAGGGCAATACTCTTTGCTCAAAGTCTTCTGACTTAACTACAAATCATAATTTAAAGCGACCTTTCCAGCAATACCTACACTGTGTTAGGAACCGTGGCATAGCTAACTTGATATACAAAATTAACCATCATAACCTTTGCTTGCCAGCCTCTAAAAATCACCAGGTATTGGGATCAGTGGGAATCTGCTTAGTGGAATCCCCAACAACTGGCCATGGAAGACCGACTGTTGGGGAAGATACTTTCGAGAAGATACTTGGGATATGGGATGGCAGTGAGCAGAGGGGTGCAGGAGAACCAGGCTTGCAGCCACCAATTTGCAAATTCCAAGTCTCTTGCTGTTCTCTTCAAAGGACATTTGCTTCTAAAGATGGCATTAGGCTACTATACGTACTTTATTGGTACCTTTACTAGACTTTGGTAAAGGCTACATTAACTTCACGTTTGGTCTTGCTTCCCAGAAAATCATTAGTGCAGAACAATATGGATATCAGAAGACTCCATTTGATGATGAGTATCTCCATAGTGTAAGCTACCCTGAGAATCTGATCTGGAGAGGAATGAGAAACACACAGCCCGGGCAGGTAATATAGAGGATAAGACTTCATTCATTGTATTCTGAAGGAAAGGAGTGGATAGAGCCTGGGAGATGTGTGGAAGTTTGAAGTGGATGGGATGCTAAATCAATCATCCAAGAGGAAAGATGATGTTATAGTATTAGTCTTGGGTAATGAAGACAATGAGCTTTAAACTCTCTCTCCACCCCCCCGCCGTGTGTGTGTGTGTGTGTGTGTGTGTGAGTTCATACATGCCACAGTACATGTGAGCAGGTCAGAGGGCCTCCGGTGCTGCATAGTTTCTATCAACTTGACATGGGCTAGAGTCATCTGACTAAGTCAGGTGGCACTTAAGTTTCTGGAAATTCTTCCGTCTCCATCTTTGTGATAGTTTAAGTTGTCAACTTGACACAATCTAAATCACTTGGGAAGAGAATTTCAATGTAGGATTGATTCATCAGGTTGGGCGTGTCTGCAGAGATTGCCTTGATCATGTTAACTGATGTAGAAAGAAGACCCAGCCCACTGTGGGCAGCACCTAACCTAGGTTTGGGTCCTAGACTGTATAAGGGCAGTGAAGATGGGCTGAGTTGTAAGTATGGATATGTTAATTCATTTCTTTCTGCCTTTGAGTATGAATATGATATGATACTCTTCAAGTATGGATATGATATCTCTGCTTCAAGTCCCTCCCACCTTTACACACTACCGAAACAATGAACTAGAATTAGAATCTGAACTGATGAGCTAAAATAAACCTTTTCTCCCCTAAGCTACTTCAGTTGGAGTGTTTTATCACAGCAGCAAAAAAGTGAATCTAGGACAAGCTCCCATCTCACATAGGAGCCCCCGGGGATGACAACTGTACACTACAATTCCTGGTTTTGCTTGGTTTCTGGAGATTCAAACGGAAATCCTCATGTTTGTGAGTTTTCCATGGGGCTGTTGCCCCAGGTCTAAAGACATTTGATGGAGGTGACATACACCTGCTACCTCTTCCTCCTCACCCTTTCTTCATGACAGACAGACGTAGTGTGGGTCTTGAAGTTCCCTCAAAAACCCAAGTGCTAAAGGCATGGTCCCAGGTGGGAGATGTTAAGGGAGTCAGGACACACCCTTGTAGAATGTGGTAGAATGGAAACCCTTTCCTCTGCTTCTTCCCTTTTGCCTCCCAGCCACGAGGTGAGCAGTTCTTCTTTGTCATAGCCCTGGTGAGACTGTGAACCAAAAGAACCTTTTTCTTTTTACAGAAGATGATAGCAGGCATCTGTTGTGTGTGCTGAAGAAAAAAAGAAGTCGGCATCTGAGGTGACCTTTAGGCTTCCCCTGTATACAAGTCATCAGGCTCATGTAGTGTAACCCCCACCGAGGTCCTTATTTCGGATCAATACACTTGTGCCTGGTACTGTGCACTCAACTCTCTGTGGTGTCCACTCAACGGTTATTATTTTGGAAAGATCAAACCCAGCAAATTCCAAACTGTCATGCTTTCTTTTCATGAAAAATATGCAACATATGTTTTTCGTGATGTACACTTTTCCTGAATGTCCCTCTGTAGACTTGCTGGTAGCCACTGTGACTGTCCTACCAAGCACCTCCTACAAAGGTAACCAGCAACCCAGCTACAATCCCAGCAATCAACAGTGATGACCTGCCTGCATGATGTGCTATTGTAATTGTGACACAAACTCAGGAATAGCCAACCCACTAACTAGTTGAATTTAAAGCTCACTTCTCAAGATGGAAATCATGCCTGACACTTCTCAAGTGGCCAAGAACCTGAGACTATCTAGGCCATGCACCTAGGAGCAAACCAAATGCTATTGCTCTGCTGAAGCAATAAAATGACTCCTAATGACATTACACCGTACCCACAGATCTGTGTCTCACTCAGCTATTATCAGAGAAGTCTCTTCCTTCAGTAGATGGGAACTAATGCTGAAAACCAGAACTGGGGGTGTGGGGGGGGATGGAAGAGAGACATTGGAACACTCGGTCCTGAATGGGGTGTCCCATCAATTTCCTCCCCTAGGGCTTCTCTGCCTGCTAAAGAGAAGGCAGAGAGAGTGTAGTCAGTGGGGATGGTGGACACCAAGAAAACAGCGTCTTCCAAACACAGCAAGACTGACCTGTCTATGAACTTGCAGAGACTGGCAGCACGCGCAGAGCCTGCAACAGATTTCAGACCAGATGGGGTCCCAGAGCTGAGAGGGAGAGGTGGAGATGGCCTCCTATCTCTAAGCAAGAAGTTACCTCCAACGACTAAAGAAAAATGATTGTTCTCCAATGGAGTTTCACAGACTGCACTTGAGGGGAGGCCCCATGCCCAGAAGTAGGCCAACACAAAACGAACTCAATGGTGGTTTTGTAGATTTTTCTCTCATTGCTTTATTAGGGCTTTGTTCATTCATTAGTTTATTTGTTTGAATCTTACTGATCTTTTGTTTGCATATTATGGCTTCCAATTTTGTGTTTCTATGGGTTGTGTGTGTGTGTGTGTGTGTGTGTGTGTGTGTGTGGTTTCCATGTGTATCTTGTGCCTTTTCAATGTTATTATTGTTGTTGTTGTTTATTTTGCATGCTTATTATCTGAAGACAGAGGTGGAGGGAGAGGGCATTGAGCTGGAGAAGATCTGGGAAGAGATAGGGGAGGGGAAACCATGACCAGAATATACTGTATGGATTTTTTAATAATAATTTTTTTTAAAAAATCACCTCCTAGCTACCCGATGGGGACTTGAAGTCAAAGCCACCTGGGAAAAGTTGAGATTTTTGGACCACCTTGGTGTTCTGTTGGCTGGTCAGCGGGGCCAAGAAGAGCAGTGAAGACAAAGGAAGAACTTGTCTTGGATTCCCCTGAAGATACACTCTGGGCATGCATGAGGCTGATTGAGAGTATCTTTAATGACAGAGTGGTAAGGTGGGGGACAGGGACACCATGAGCAGCCCTCCCAGCATTGTCCAGGGCTGAGTCAAGGAAGCTGGACACTTTTACCTCTGCAGAGAGCGTGGATGACTTTGACAGAGATGTAAGTCTGACATTTGACTTGTGGCCCAAAAGCAGTTCATTCAGATACAGGGAACACCCAGAGCGATGGACGTGAAAAGTACCTCCATTTCGGGGGAGGTTGGGTGACCTCTGCTGTGGCATCTTAGGGAACAGAAAGTCATCAGACCATGGCTTGGGAATCATGGGGTTTTGCTGCTAAGGTGGTGTATTGTCAGAAATACTAAGCCACGCTGGATGGGGGAGTGGACGGGTCCACACCCGTTGGTGATACACGCCCATAGCACTTGTGATTGGGAGGAGTAGCCCAAGGTGGTGTAGCATTGGATGGGGTTCTCTACTGAGTCAGCTAGGCTTAGGAGTGTGACCTCCACACACCAGATAACTGGAGAGGAATAAAGATAAAAAGATGAGGGACCGAGAGTGGCCACCAATTATGTATCTTCTGGATACAGTCCCACTCATCCCCTCAAGTCCCTCTGACTCAAATGTGATTTACATAGGGGCCCATGTAAACAGGAGACCCTCTATGGGGCTGTGTCTGCTTCCTACCCACCCCTCCTAAGAACACACAGACAAGGCCCGCACATGGGCACATCACTGCTTCACCGTGCCCTTAATTGTACCGATCTCCTGCTCAGGGTTCTGACTAATGGTAAGTTATTTGTTCAGAAAGATTTTACGACTCCCATAAAACATCAATTACAGTTTTAGAAATAACTTGTAGATTTTTCTGTAACCTGATGCTGTCATCTTGGTCCCCAGGGGGAATATTAAATTCAAGTAGCAATAACCAATCATTTAAGTAATACATAAATAACCCGAGATGGAGCGCTGTTAAGAGTTAATAGTCTCCCACACACTCCATAGAGGTTGAGGCTCCACTCAATTAACGTGACCCCGGGAGGGGGGGTGCAGGGGCCAAACTGCACCCAGTCGTTTTGTTGAAGGTATTCAACCCCGCACACATTCACTTCCTTCTTTATGTTGGCTCTTTTCAGCAGGGAAGCTCTCTGCAGTCCCTGGTCTAGAGAACAATCACGGTACAGTCTCAGAGGACAGAAAGAAAACTGGGGTCATAAATATGTTAAATGGGTGCGTGGGTTTAAGTGGCTTTGTAAACGAAACACACGGAGGAGACCTCAGACTAATTAATGAATATCTGGCAGTAGGAAAGCCAGGGGCTGGGGGATAGCCTCTTTGCGGAGTGAGGACACAATCAATGGCTAGATAATTCTCACACACACACCCCCACGCACACACTCCCAGGAAGAGTGCTTACTTATTTTGAAAACATTTTTCAAGATCTCAATCACAGTGGCTTGATGGAAAAATATCTGATGAGATTGAGCATACACGAACATTTAAAGAGCGAAAAACTGCTCTTTAAAATGGTGGTTTCTCTAGCTGGGTCTCCAAAGAAGGGATCTGTAGGTCTTTAAAGTATCATCCTTGTATTTGGAGTGGGGGGAAAAACCAGTTGTTTGAAAGAGAGTGAATCATATCCTCTGGGTGGATTCTCAGAGCATTAGAATGTATTACCTGGTATGTGACCACTGATAAGCCAATTCCACTTGGATAAATAAAAAAATAGACTGTGTGGTATGGCTTTTCTGTGTGCTCTAAAATGCTCCTGTCTCTGGAGAATATATTTTTAAAGCTCTTTTTAAATTAGCACATGTATTTATTTGGGAAGGTAGAGGCTGCACACACGTCTCCTTGTGACCCCTCAGCACTTTCTTCATCCTGCTCTTTGAGGGAAGCTAGAGAGGCCAGCGCTTGGAAAAGCATCCCTGAGCTTTGAAGATGCGATTCTGGAGACCAAGGACCAAACAGACCACAGCAGAGAAGCTAGACAGAGATGTGTCGGGGAGATCGAGGGGAGGCAGTGAGGGAGAGAGGAAGGGGAAAGAGGAAAGGGATGGAGAGAGGGGGAGAGAAAAGATGAAGGGAAGGATGGAGGGGTAGAGGGAGGAAGAGAGGGATGGGGAAGGGGAGGAAAGGAGGGAGAGAGGAAAAGAGGGAGGATAGGAGGGAAGAAGAGAAGGAGGGAGGAAAGGAGGGGGAGAGGAAGGGAGGGAAGACTCTGTGGAGGAATGGGTAAAATAAACAAAGCCACGGGATGGGTGTGAGGGGCACAAAACCCCAAAGTAATTGAAAAATAGCAAACAATACTGCTCCTAGTTTGTCCCTGATGTCCTTGTTTAAGTAATAAGTTAAATAGTTGGGCTCATTCAATGTTAAAATAGTCTAAGCCTCTTGTGTAGAGCTGGTTCAATGGCTTTAGCTCCAATGATTATAAAAACAAACAAACAAAATCCCTTCTAAGTCCTCTCCACACCAACTCTGCCAAATTCATTTTATTGGTATTGCATATTAAGCTAAAGAATCACCAAATTACAATCCTTAAACACAATTCACAAGTGACGTTCATTCTTCTGCAAGTTTAGAAAAGACAGAAGATTAAAGTAGTTTTTTTTTTTCCTAAACAACGAATCCAGGGCTAAAACTTAACAGCTCTTTTTAAATTCTTCCCTGCTTTGGAGACAGTCTCTATGTATCCCTGTCTGGCTTGGAACTCACTATATAGACCAAGCTGGCCTTGAACTTACAAAGATCCACCTGCCTCTGCCTCCCAGGTGCTGGGATTAAACGTGTGTCATCATTACTCTTTTTTAATTTAAAACACTATTTATTTGCTTATTTATTTATTATAAAAATTATTTAACGTGGGGGAGGGATTTACATCATGTGGGCCCCACACGGAGGGAGGCTGGAGGACAGCTTGTTCTCTTTTTCCATCATGTGACTTCTTGGGAGGGACTCAGGTAGTCAGACTCAGCAGTGAGCACCTTTCCCCACTTAGCCATTGCGCATTGGCCTGAATGGCTCTCAGAGCCTAAGACTTGTACAGTGAAGGAGTAGACACTTGGGGCTGAGTCTAATAAGCGGATCAAAGCGAAGAGTTCAGCACAAGGAGAAGTCAGCCGGACTGGGAGCGAGGAACAGGGCTGCGGTCAAACTGGAAGAATTGTACCCTGTGGAAGAGGGAGGCTCGCAGCCGCAGGCAGCTTCTCTCTGGTATCAGCTTCTGTCTCCACGTGCTGCCCAAGGACTTCCGGTCCACTCCTTCTACACTGGGCTGCAGGCTGTTATTCTCGGAATGCCTCGTGGTTCTCACAGCAGAATCTGGTGAGCGATGGGTGGAAAGGGATCAGGAACCAGAGGATGTTGGAGGTTGAGGACGAGAGGTGAGCGATAACTAGAACACGGAAGTGAGGGAGTTTCTGGAAGTGATGGAAATATAAAAGCAGTGCTGTGACAACACCTGTACATATAAAATCATTGACTTACACAGTTATTATGTATACAATTTACCTGTACGTTATAACTCAGTTTTAAAAACATGCCTACCAGACCAAGGTAATGATAGAAGGCACAAATTATGTGGGGTTTTTCTTTTTATACAAGCACACATTTCGCACCCCTACCCCCAGTAAATATATAAGGGTGTCCTTCAACCCTACAGGGTTACAGCCACCTCCCATATTTTGTTAGGCATGAGATTTGTTAGTTCTAGTTTTCATTTCTTAATTTTAATAAGGATACTCTGTAGAGAAATATTTAATGAGTTGGAAAAGAAAAATAGTGATGTGGTTGCCTGGTAACCAGGAATCAATAGCAAATTTCCCACAGGGAGCCTCAGTGGGCAGTGGTGGGGCCCGTGGCAGCCTCGAGGGATGCCCAGCTCCAGGGTCAGCCTCCACTTGGCTTCAGTGGTCACTACCATGGCAGTGCTTTGGGAGTCTTGTTGCCAGATTTTGCCCAAAAGAAACTTAGAAAAAAAAATTCTTCAGAAATCTTGCATGTTGGTTTAGATTTTTAACACAAACCACAGTGTGGTCCAAAGAAAATAGGATCAATTCAGCTGATGGACTGAAATCTTGTACCCTCGGTACTGTGGTCAAAACCTCACAATTCCACACTTAAATCTATTCCCAAGACTTTATGTTGGCTAATATTAACTTGCCCAACTTTTTATAGTTTCTGAAGCTGGAGGTTGGGATAAAGGGTCGACTTTACAAATCTCTCTCCTCTCCCTTCCCTCCCCTTCCCTCTCACTCTCCCCTTCCCCACCCCCTCCTTCCTCCCTCTCCCTTTTCTGTCCCTTTCCCTCTCCTTCTCCCCTTCCCTCCCCTTCTCTCTCCCTCTCCCCCTTTCTCCTCCCCATCTCTCCCTTTCCTCTCCTTCTCCCTCTTTCCCTCTTCTGACTTCCCCTCCTTCCCAGCCTCTCTCCCTCTCCCTCTTTCTCTCCTCTTCCCTCCCTTCCCCCCTCTCTTTATCTCTTTCTCTCCCTCTGTACTGGCTAGTTTTGTGTGTCAACTTGACACAAACTGGAGTTATCACAGAGAAAGGAGCCTCAGTTGAGGAAATGCCTCCATGAGATTCAACTGTAAGGTATTTTCTCAATTAGTGATCAAGGGTGGGAGGACCCATTGTGGGTGGTGCGAGCCCTGGGCTGGTAGTCCTGACTTCTATAAGAAAGCAGACTGAGCAAGCCAGGGGAAGCAAGCCAGTAAGCAGCATTCCCTCATGGCCTCTGCATCAGCTCCTGCTTCCTGCCCTATGGGAGTTCCTGTCCTGACTTCCTTTGGTGATCAACAGCAATGTGGAAGTGTAAGCTGAATAAACCCTTTCCTCCCCAACTTCTTGGTCATGATGTTTTGTGCAGAAATAGAAACCCTGACTAAGACACCCTCCTTCTCCCTCCCCCTCCTTCCACCCTCTCTCCCTCTTCCCCTCCCCTCCCCTCCCTCCTCTCTCCTCTTCCCTTGTTCTTCTTCTCTCTCCTTAGCTCTCACCATTAGTCTTGTTCTTCTCCTGGCCTCAACACGGGGCCCAGCATCCTCCTAAATATATATCACAGACACTACTAAATTTAGTCAATACATTGCAATCCTGTGTGCATAAGCACTGCCTTAAATGCTAGCCCAACTGTAAACAGGACATTACCCAGCTGGGTAAGGACTTGTCTCGGTGCTGGGGTATCATGGCACCGCTTGAAGGGGCATTGGCTCCAGGAGCTTTCTTCAGCCAGATCTGGTTTATGAGGAAGCATAACAAAGATGGTTTCTTGTATGCTGCCATTTTCTTTCTCAACTGTGGAAGAGACTAGATGTATTCTTTCCAGATTATTTCTTCTTCTTCCTCGAACGCATAGAGTTATACTTTGGTTTCTGACAGTAAGTGGAAAGCCATCTGACTGTGTTCTGAGCCTAGAGTATAAACATGTTACAGACATATTCTCCAGAGCGGACCACATAAATCCCTGACAGGGCCATCCCCTGTGTCCATTTTCATGCTATGTTTGTGGAGGTTACATACTGAGAGTGGGAAGCGCCTGGGTCCCTGAGTCACATTTTGGAGGAGAGTCATGCATCTTACTGCATCGGCCCAGGGCAGATGGAAAAAGAGCCTTATGAACACATGAGGGGGGGGCGGGGGGGGTCAAAGGCAATTTGTCTTTTCAGTGAATGGAACGTTAATGGAACGTTTCCTTTTTAGAGCAGGTCTGGGAAAACCTGTGTATGCTTGTAGATGCCTCATATTCTAATGGAGTTAAATTAAAACTACAGATCCCCGAGGAACCGTGCACTTTCAATAAACAAAGCTTTATCCTGTGCTATGTTGCTGAATACTCACAACAAAGCCTGCCAGGGATCTTCCCCTTGGTACAGAACAGAGAGGGGCCAAATCACCAGTGTGGATGCATGGGGTCCCCACCTAGACTGCATGCCTTCCTTTCTGTCTGTGCTTGGCAGAGATGTCCCTCAGGAGCCAATCACAAGTGTGGGTGCATGGGGTCCCCACCTAGACTGCATGCCTTCCTTTCTGTCTGGGCTTGGCAGAGATGTCCCTCAGGAGCTAAGGAGGGCTTAGTTATCTGATGACTTTCTTGAAGTTATTATTTTGATTTAGTACTTACTTGGTGTCCATGACCAGTCTTCATTCTTAGGCTAATGTGAATTACTATTTCCTTATTAGAACTCCATAAATAGAAAGAGTTTATGCTACTTCTACCCCATAGAACAGGCACTTAGAGATTTGGATTCTTAGAATACAATATATATCCTGGTAAGTCATGGAACTGCCCAGAACTTTCCCTGAAAAGATAACATAAAATTACTGCATAAATTTAAATAATATTAGCCTCATTTTGTTACAGTTCCTTTCTCAATTTGTGTTATACCCATGAACAAACATTTCTCTTATTATGGAAAAATTAAAATGTTCACTATAATCAGGCACTAGAGATAAACATTACAGAAAAAAAAATGAAAGGAGACATGGAGATGCTAGGGCTTTCCAGACTTACCTTCTAGAGTGCCACCATCACCCAATAACCTAGAACAACCCTCACCAATCACCCAGAACTACTCTCATCAATAGCTCAAAGCTACCCTCATCAATAACCCAGAGCTGCCTCATCCAATCAGCTAGAGCTGCCTCTTCCAATCACCTAGAGTCACCCTCATCAATAACCCAGAACTACCCTCATTCAATCGCCTAGAGCCACCCTCATCAATCACCCAGAACTACTCTCATCAATAACTCAAAGCTACCTTCATCAATAACCTAGAGCTGCCTCTTCCAATCACCTAGAGTCACTCTCATCAATAACCCAGAACTACCCTCATCCAATCACCTAGAGCCACCCTCATCAATCACCCAGAACTACTCTCATCAATAACTCAAAGCACCCTAATCAATAACCTAGAGCTGCCTCTTCCAATCACCTAGTGTCACCCTCATTAATAACCCAGAACTACCCTCATCCAATCGCCTAGAGCCACCCTCATCAATCACCCAAAGCTGCCTCATCCAATCGCCCAGTCAAACCCTCCTCGTTCTCCAGTGTGAGCCGCACATCGCAAACCTGTTTTGATTCTCTTGTTTTCCTCAAAGCCACTAAGCACAGCCTACTGTGTGCAGCCCCTGGATGACTCTCCACTGAGGATAATCCTGTTCCTCAAGGAACCCTTGGTCTGGAAACCAGGGCTGGTTTAATGCAGGTCCCTGGGCTCTGGAACATGGCCGTGGCTCTGTGGTCCTGGGCTTGGTTTAGTGCTCTGCTGTCTCTTATAAATTGTCCCCCCCCAACTTGAACTTTGCCACGTGCTCATAGCAAAGAAGCAGCTTGATAGGTGAGCAGCCATTCCCTCCCCCTTCATGATGCCCCATGATCATCCAACGCTAGTGGTCATGAAGGAACTGGAACTTCAGCAAGATGCAACCAAGCACATCTCACACATAACTGGGGAGCCCCCAGAGGCCGTACTTTCTGCCAAACCAGAACTTTCTTTGAGTACAGAAGGCTGACTATGTTGTTCTAAGAAACTGTGAGCAAACACAAACCCTTTCCTGACATTCCTTAGACAAACAATCTTCCTTTCCCAGCCAGCAACCTGTGCTCCCTGAAAATGACGCCGGGGAAGGGAATGGGAAAGGGGAGAACCGTAGCTCTTTCCACTCAGGCCCTCGTTACTCAGTAGTGAGCTGAGGGTGCAGCGTTCTAGAATGTGCATGCTTCCTGCAGGATTTAGGCAACCTGGTGTCTCCATAGCTCCATTGACATCCCCTGGGGGGGGTGCTATGGGGAGCTGTGGGGAGCTATACACTGTGTACATGTGCTTGTTCTTGCAAAGCCAACACTGCAACTAAGGGACAAATAGTATGGTTGTAATAATAAGGTCTTAATTGTAATATAGGCTGATGTTAGGAGGGGAGGGAAGGAGGAAGGGAGGGAGGGAGGGAGGGAGGGAGGGAGGGAGAGAGAGAGAGAGAGAGAGAGAGAGAGAGAGAGAGAGAGAGAGAGTTAGTTCTATTCCGTACCTTCCTGTGATTTCAAACAGAAGCTTACATTTTATTTTGTAGAAGGCCAAGCAATGATATAAGCAACCAGAACGGAGAGCTTTCTGGGACAAGGTGCACACACAAAAGGGCACAGAGCCTCCCTCTACAGGAGATGGTTAAGGCTGGGCAGAGAGATCTTCTGTGCCAGCGAGGCCATTTCTAATGTTCACTATGACTATCTCCCTTTAACACATACTGATAGCAAACAGCACGTTCTCCAGTACAAGAACAGAATTTAATAAACATTATCAATAAATTCCTCTCCTGCCGAAAGAACAGAGGAACAGTTGCCTTTCTATGCTGTCCCTGCCTTTACAGTCTTGATCACGCCAACAGCCTTTGCAGTCAGCGGCTGGGCAACACAATCCAAGTATATGACTCCGCTCTTCTGGAAACAGGAGTGTCAGGAGAGGCAGAGGTTGGTGGAAGTCTGTGAGTTTGAGGCCAGCCTGGTCTACACAGAATATAGGGGTGTAGTGGGAGGGGGGAATAAAGAAAGTGAGAGTGAGGGAAAGGAAAGTGTCAACTGTTAGTTACCTTGATTTCTGACATGGGACTCAGCACTGGGTACTCTTCAATAGTCAGGCTGCCATTATAAACAGTGATCTTGTGTCCTGTTTCATATTGAGCTGCTTTGAATGTAGAGGCTCACTCAGATCCCTACGTTGAAAAATGAAGTTCAGGTTTGCATTTCTCTAAACCTGTGGCACACGATGACTCCTCGAGGGTACAACTTGTTGAAACTCCATTCTCCTTCCAAGCTCATGAAGTGCCCCTGTGTGGGAGGCCATGGGCCAAATGAAGATGTGGTTCAGAATGCAAAGCCATACATGCACCTGAGACAGCAGGGCTGATGGGGTCTAACGTCCACGACCCTGGGACCTGCTATATGTTAGAGCACCTGCACCCTGGAGGCTCTCCGTGGTGGGGGATGACACAGCAGTGGAGGGTAAGTGTCCCACACCCACTTTTCCTGAGCCAACCATAACAATCCATGGTGGCGATGGAGACCTCCTTCATGGCCACCTGTGCCTGGTCCACTGAATGCAGAAGACAGAAGTGAAATAAATGTGAAAAAGACGAGAGGTAAAAAAGAAAACGCGTGTGGCCCCTCAACCTTCTTCAAAAGTGAGCGCGGCAGTTCCACTTGTTTTTAAAAAGCATCTGCTAAAACAGGTCAGCAAGAGAATGTGTCCCACAGCAGATCTCCAGAACAGGAGAGCTTCTATTTACAAACCTGGACCAGACATCCCTCCTGCCCCAGTGTTGTGTTGTGCGCATGCAAATGTGATGAGAAGGAGTCAGACATCTCAGGCTTTATCCTAGCATGGCTAGTTAGCCAGATAAAAAGCCTGAGCAAGCGAGCTCTCTCTCAAAACTATGTTCCCTCTCCTCCTCCTCTTTTTGAGATACAATTACTGAAATTGCATGCAAATTAGACATGCCTTACTGGAAGAAACCAGTGGAAAAGACACTAATAATTTTAACAGGGCAGAAGGTTCAAATTCAGGGCAGAGCCCCAGAGGTCCTTCTTTTGAATAGCCTCTGCTGTGAATATCCTGCTCAAACCCTGCCTCCTAAATTTCTGCTGGGCGCCAGCCAGAACTCAGAGATAGGAACTCAGAGGTGTGAGGGTGAGCCTGCATTCTTGTTCCCATCCCTAAGGATGCCTGTCTGTGGATTTGGAAGTTAGAAGACTCAGGAGCGCTGACTTCCTCCCGCGGACATTTTCGAACACCAGTTTGGTGAGACTGCCATGGCTGGATTTGCGATTTCATGCCTCAGGACCTCCTCTTGGAGGCAGGGTCCCCTCCTCATTGGAGGCAGGGTCCCCTGCATTGCTGAAGAAGGCAGCGGGTCTTTGTCTGAGGTCACAGATTCCTGGCAACAGACCCTTCAGTTTGGGCTAGCTTGCTGCTGGAGGCCTGCCAAGCCTCACACCAAGAAAATGATGGCATTTAATTGGGGGTTGTGGCGGGGGACTTGCTTTACATGAAAGAAACGAGGGAAATGAAAAAAAATTTAATTCATGACTATGTAATACGTGTAAAACACTTCGGCTATGTGTAGGTTGTCATTTGACAAAATAGGAAAGGAAAGGAAAGGAAAGGAAAGAAAAGAAAAAAAGGAAAGAAAGGAAAGGAAAAGAAAAAGCTGTCTTCTTATTAGCCCACAGCACAGCTATCTTGACCACTCCGGGCTTTGGCAGACAGAGGCAACATGGAAGCTAAAAAGCCATTGCAATAAACCTCTGAGCTCTGCCCCATTAAAAATGTCAGAGTCATAAATCACAACTTTAATGACCGAGGAGGGAGGAGATCAATAAGTTTGGAGAAGCCATCTATAGAAAATCATATGGTGTTTTTTAACACAAGATCATGAAGGCGGCTGACATCTCTCAGCAAGCCAGAGTTCAATGTGAAAATCCACATTAGAACAAGAAGGTTGGATTAACTCTTAGGACAGGGATTTTAGAGTAAGGGCTCCTAATTCTAGGCATGATTTGGTCTTTTACGTTGCATTTTGTTTAAAAAATAAGCAAGCCTGTTTTCCAAGTTTTTTTTTTTTTTTTTTTTTTTTTTTAGCATTGTATTTGGAATCTTCAAACTGCAGTTTTTAAAAAAAAACGGGAAACTTCATCAGTTTTATTAGTCAGAGTCTTTAAAAACCATCCTTAAATTTGGCAACTATTTAGTACGTGAAAACAACAGGAAGTCAAATTAAACAAAGGCTAAAACTGTCTGTTTAGGGCATGGATGTAAGAATAATGTACCAATAGGTCTGTGGCTTCTGTTCCAGGATCAAACTGTCAAGCCAAAAGAAAAAAAACGATCCCATAAAAGAAATAATCCAAGGCTTAGAATTATTCCTTGTAGCTTTTTCTTCTGTCTTCCTTGCATCTTCGTATCTCTGAATTGCAGCTGCTGTCACAGACCTTCTCCCCAGGGGGGAGGAAAAAAAAGCAAAAATCCCACACTTTATAAGTTATTGATTTTAGCAGAAAGTTTCAAAATCACCTCATTTAATGAGTTACACTTTACAGTCACAAAAGATATAAACCAAGACACAGGGGTGGCCAGCAAAGGGTCTTTTGAGGTCTTGGTGGAACCGTTTAGCAAGGTCTGAAGACCACTTCTGATGCTCATTCTAAAAGAAATATTTTAAGCAAACCATAAAAGTAGGCTTGACCCTTCCGCGAGCCTATCGTAAATCAACTGTTAAAGGAAGGGTAAAAACTGGGGAGGAGGTCAGAGGTGGCAGAGAGGCCACAGAGAAAGGACGGTGTGAGAAAGCAAGGGTGAAAACCAGAGGGGAGATAGCGGCATCTGGGGCTGGGGAGTACTTCTCATTCCCAGCCTTCAGTGTGTCACAGAAGAGAGGAAAGGCCACAGGGAAACTTCCAGACCCAGAGCAAAGGACTTATGCAAGGATAAAGCCCTTCACACCAGCAGCAAGAGGAAAACTCCAGAGAGTCCTCAGGAAAGCCCACAGCACCACGGGAAGTGGACATTAGTGTCCCGGTCTCATTGGAAGGCAGACTGGGACAGAAAACTTTCAGGAGGGACAGAAAACTTTCTGCAGGTGTGCTGTCTCTCAGAGGTCATCTGTACGCATTCCGTGATGGCTGGTATGTTTTTAATATCTTGCCCAACTGTCCTACACACACAAAGAAACACTTTGTTTCTCAAAGAGAAAAAATGATATCGTGATTGATAACAAAAATAAAACTTGCTTTTATGAAGAATATGTATGTATGTATGTATGTATATTGTTAAGTGTGAAGTTTGACCAATGAACGCACCTAACCATTGTGTCCTCTGAGTGGAAGCAGGTTTGAAGCCCAGACAATTGTCACAATTCACATTTAAATGAAAGCTGGCTGAACTGATTTGTAACAACACAATTTATTTGGTCATAAGGGCATTCCTTGAGTTGAGCCAGCAAAACAAAGGTTGATTTACTCCCTAATAACAAAGACAAATGGCCCTTCTGCTGGCTTCCTCCTTCCTCTCTGGGTGAAGGGCCAGGCTGCCAGACGGACTCCTCTCCCTCTCTCAGCAGGACGATTCTAGCTTGACTTAACATGCAATAGTTGGTATGATGTTTTCAAGTCTGGAAGACAAGACTGTCCCCTGGACCGGGTCCAAAGAAGTACCATTTCCTTATGAAGAAAGGCTGAAGAGCCGGCTGCTCTGAGATATTGTCTTATTGTGGGTATGAGCCTTATATGAAGACACACAGGCCGATGAGTGACTGGCGCACGGAAGGAATCGGTGATTCCTTCACGGAGTAGGCTGAAACCTACTGGTGAGCCCTTGGAAATGAGGTTCTCCCGGGTGACATACAACACAGACAGTCACAGGGACCTCTCAGTAGTGCCCCTCGTGAAATCACAGGAGGCATGATCGTGCAGCTAGGAGTTGGTGGAGAGTCACCGGCATTCTGAAACAAAACTGCTGAGCAAGCGGCTTCCTGGCTGAGCTGGCCCCAGGTGACCACATTCCCCCACTTTCCTGGTCAGCTTGTCCCTGAGAATCAGCAGCAGCCTCCTTTCTAACTGTGGGACTCCCCGGAGAGGAGCATTTGGCTCGCCTCTCTCTGGCATACCACTCTGCTTTTCCAAGATCAATGAGAAGAGTCATGAGAAGAGCTTAGATCAGAAGCCACCACTTGGGTAATTAAACCTCGAGACCTCATTTGCATGCGATTAAAACGTGATACAACCGATTCACTTAATGAGACTGAACAGCTGCCATTCAGTGTGTAGAAATATGACAGGAAGATCCGCCGGCCTTCCTCTGCAGCCCGGAAGTTGCTGTGGCCTGGGTGGGAGAGGTCGTCACAACCTAAAAAGCCCAGGGCTCCAGGCAACCCTGTACACTGGCTTCACGGCAGACCCAGGTCGCAACAAGGACAACTGGAGGAGGCTGAAAAAAAAAAAAAACCATGGCAACCTTGGTCACCTGACTTTTGGGTATCAGTCCCCAAAAGGGACACTGTGCTGGATGTGAGAAGCTGAGGAGAAAAAGAAAAAAAGAAAAAGAAAAAGAAAATTAATAAAAGGAAAATGTCACAAAAGTGGGGGTGGGGGGAAGGCAGGGGGAGGAAGAAGGGAGAAGCATTGTTTTTTTTTAAAATGATTTTTATCTTTCCTTGGAATTGCTATATAATTTCCTTGGAATTGCTATATAATTCCATATAGGCATTCTTCAGTTGTTGGGACCCTTCTCCTCCCTCTGGCCATCTGTAGTCAATGTCTTATTACTGGACAGCCATATCTCAGGTACAGATATTTACACGTGCAGAGCGCACTGTTCTTGGTATTGGCGTTTCTGTGTGCGTGGATTGTGTCACTTGAGAAGTTAACTCTAAGACCGATTTTCCACAGTCAAACAAGTAATCTACGCAGCAGCTACTGAGTCCTGTCCACCTTCCAGGGGTGAAACTGAGCCTGGGGTATTGATTTACACACTGAGTGATGAGTAAAGAAAGTGAGGGTCTTCACTGTTTCTCTTAAATCTCCAGGCTTGAAAAAAAAATCACTGAAGATCAAAGTGTTTTTCTTAAGTTTTTTTAATGAATGGGATCTACAGGAAGCTAATAAAGTATAACAGTCTCATTAATTTTTTGTTTTTTGTTTTTTTTTTTTGAAATGTGTATTTCTAGAACCTGCAGGGATGTATTTGTAACAAGTTAAAATATTTGTTCCTTTTTAAAAGAGAACCACTTAGCTTATACTACAAAGTCTGTGGCAGAAGATTCTGTGCTGGTCAGAGTTATGAGGGTTGATCCTGGTTTGAGTCACTAATGTGCCATATTGGCGTGTCTTACAATGTCACCTCAAACACAGAACACTCTGTGTGGAACGAGAAAATTGTCATCATTAAAGCAGATTTTCATTATTTCTAGTGTATATGATGCTTGTGTCCATGAGTACTGTGATAGTTTTTAATGTTTGGATATAGGATATATTTGTTTGTTTGTTTTTCTTTTTTCTTATTTATTTATTTATTTGTTTATTTATTCATTCACTTTATATCCCAATCACTGCCCCCTCCTTCCTCACACAGTCCCTCCCTCCATCTCCCCTCCCGTTCTCCTCTGAGTATCCCTCCCCACCCTGGCACACCAAGTCTCTGCAATGCTAGGTGCATCCTCTCCCACTGAGGCCAGACAAGGCAGCCCAGTTAAGGGAATGGAGTCTACAGACATGCTACAGCTTTAGGGATAGCCCCTTGCTCCAGTTGTTGGAGACCCGGATGAAGACTGAGCTGCATCTGCCACAGATGTGCAAAGGGTCTAGGTCCAGCCTATGTATGCTCTTTGGTTGGTGGTTCAGTCTCTGAGAGTCCCAAGAGTCCAAGTTAGTTGATTGACTCTGTTTTTCCCGTGGAGTTCCTGTCTGCTACAGGGCCCTCAATTCTCTCCCCAAATCTTCCATAAAGCCTGAAAAATCCATGATGTCCTTGTTTTTTAATAGCTGAACAGTATTCATTGTGTAAGTGAACCACATTTTTTTGTATCCATTCTTCAGCTGAGGGACATCTGGGTTGTTTCCAGTTTGTGGCTTTTATGAATAAAGTTGCTATGAACTTAGTGGAGCGCGTGTCCATGTGGTGTGGTGGAACATCTTTTGGTATATGCCCAGAAGTGGTACAGGTGTGTCTTCAGGTAGAATTATTTCCAATTTTCTGAGAAACTGGCAGATTGGTTTCCAGAGTGGTTGTACAAGTTTGCACTCCCACCAGCAAAGGAGAAGTGTTCCCCTTGCTCCAGCATGAGCTGTTACTTTTTGATCTTAGCCATTCTGAAGGGTATAAAATAGAATCTCAGAGTCATTTTGATTTGCATTTCCCTGATGACTAAGGATATTGAACGTTTCCTTAAGTGCTTCTCAACCGTTTGAGATTTCTCTGTTGACAATTTGTTTAGCTTTCCACCCTGTTTTTTTTAAATTGGGTTATTTGGTTTTTTGATGTCTAACTTCTTATATATTTTGCATATTAGCCCTTGGTCAGATGTAGGGTTAAGATCCTTTCTCAGTCTGTAGACTTGTGAAGAAAATGTTTTTAATTTCCTCAGTTTCTGTTCTGTCTCCCTTCTCATTTCTGATTTTGGTAATTTGGATACCGTCTCTCTGCCTTTTATTTAGTCTGGCTAAGGGTTTATCTATCTTGTTGATTTCCTCAAAGAAGCAGCTCTTTATTTTGTTTTTTTGTTTGTTTGCTTGTTTGTTTTTTGGGGTTTTTTTGTTTTGTATTGTTCTCTTTGTTTCTAATTGATTGATTTCAACCTTGAGTTTGATTATTTCCTACTCTCTGTTGTGTTCGCTTCTTTTTGTTCTAGAGCTTTCAGGTGCACTGCTAAGTTGCTAGTATGAGAATTCGCCAGTGTCTTTATGAAGGCACTTAGTGCTAGGAATTTTCCTCTTAGTACTGCTTTCGTTGTGTCCCATAAGTCTGAGTATGTTGTGCCTTCATATTCATTGAATTTTAGAAAGTCTTTGATTTATTTCTTTCCTTCCTTCTCTTTCTTTCTTTCTTTCTTTCTTTCTAACATAGTGGTCATTGAGTAGAGAGTTGTTCAGTTTCCATGAGTTTGTAGGCTTTGTGTTATTACTGTTGTTGAAGCCCAGCTTTAATCCATGGTGATCAGATAATTTCAGTCTTCTTATGTCTGTTGAGGCTTGTTTGTTAAAGATTATAGAGTCAATTTTGGAGAAAGTTCTGTGAGGTGCTGAGAAGAGGGTATATTCTTTTGTATTTGGATGAAAGGTTCTGTAGATATTTGTTAGATCCATTTGGTTTATAACACCCATTAGTCTCATTATTTCCCTGTTTAGTTTCTGTTTCGATGAACTGCTCATTGGTGAGAGTAGAGTGTTGAAGTTCCCCACTATGAATTTGTGGGGGTCAATGTGTGATTTAAGCTTCAGTAATATTTTTATGAATGTGGGTGCCCTTGCATTTGGGGCATAGATGTTCAGAACTGAGAGTTCATCTTGGTGGACTTTTCCTTTGATAAGTGTAAACTGTCCTTCCCCATCTCTTTTGATTACTTTTGGTTGAAAGTCTATCTTATTGGATCCTAGAATAGCTACTCCAGATTGTTCTTGGGTCCATTTGCTTGGAAAACCTTTTTACAGTCCTTTACTCTGAGATAGTGGCTGTCATTGTTGCTGTCATTGTATGTTTCTTGTATGCAGCAGAATGTTGGATCCTGTTTATGCATCCATTCTGTTAGGCTATGGGTTTTTATTGATGAATTGAATTCATTGATGTTAAGAGATATTAATGGCCAATGATTTTCAGTTCCTGTTATTTTGCTGTTGTTGGTGGTGGTGGTAGTGATGGTAGTGTCTTTCTCTTCTTTTGGTTTTGCTAGGAAATGACTGATTTCTTTTGTATTTTTGGGTGTAGTTACCTTCCTTGTGTTGGAGATTTCCTTCTAGTATCCTCTGTAGGGCTAGATTAGTACAAATATATTATTTAAATTTGATTTTGTCATGAAATATCTTGGTTTCTCCATCTATAGTGCTTGAAATTTTGCTGGGTCTAATAGTCTGGGCTGACATCTGTAGTCTCTTAGGGTCTGCAAGATATCTGTCCAGAATTTTCTGGCTTTTAGAGTCTCTGTTGAAAAGTCAGGTGTAATTCTGATAGGTCTGCCCCTATATGTTACTTGGCCTTTTCCCTTTGCAGCTTTTAATATTCTTTCTTTGTTCGGTACCTTTAGTATTTTGACTATTATGTAGTGGGAGGATTTTCTTTTCTGGTCTAATCTTTTTGGTGTTCTCTAGGCTTCTTGTACATTTATGACCATCTCTTTCTTTAGGTTGGGGAAATTTTCTTCTATGATTTTTGTTGAAGATATTTTCTGGCTCTCTTCTATTCCTATTATTCTTAGGTTTGGTCTTTTCATAGTGTCTCAAATTTCCTGGATGTTTTGTGTTAGAAAATTTTTAGATTTGGCATTTTCTTTGACTGATGTATCAATTTCTTCTATTGTGTCGTCTATGCCTGAGATTCTCTCTCCCATCTCTTGTATTCTGTTGGTGATGCTTGTGTTTGTAGTTACTGTTCTCTTTCCTAAGTTTTTCATCTCCAGAGTTGCCTCCATTTGTGTTTCCTCTATTGTTTCTACTTCCATTTTCAGATCTGGAACAATTTTGTTCATTTCCTTCACCTGTTTGATTGTATTTTCCTGTATTTCTTTATATTTATCTGTTTCCTCTCTAAAGGCTTCTACCTGTTTGATTTTATTTTCCTGTATTTCTTTAAGGGGTTTATTTATTTATTTCCTCCTTAAAGCCAACTTAACTTATTGTGTTATAAAGCACTGAAAACACACCTGTTGTCATGGGTCAGCACTAAAGGTTCTAAGAACCTTGCTATGGCGCGCGTATACAGTTTTAAATAGGTAACTACAGACGTGGCTTCAGGCAAATTCATAGTGATAAAAGCAGGTAAGCACAAGCCATTTTGCAGGGTGGAGAGCTTTACCATTTCTTCTCTTGCCCAGCACCCAAATGGGCTTGCCCTGGTGAGACTTGGGGCCTCGTGACCTTGGGTAAGCCTTATGGGGCTTACCCTGATGGCTGCTCAAAATTCATGGAAGCTGCACCCCACCTTTCCTAACGGTGCACCCAGGAAGCTTGCACACCTTCAACTTCTCTATAAGCTGATTGCTCTCTTGACCCATAAAAAAGAAATACTTTTGCCCAAAGTTTAGTTAGGTGTTAGGACTAAAGGATAGAACTGTGAAATTTTTAAAGCTTTGTTCTGTCTATGCTAATTTTGTGAAAGTTTAGTTCTTTGGTTATCCAGATTAACAAAAATAAATTTTAAAAACTCATTTTCTAAAAAACACTTTTTTTTAAATAGCAAGGGGCTGGCAGTGTGGCTCAGCAGTTAAGAGCTCTTTCTGCTCTCTTAGACGACTGAGTTTAGTTCCCAGCATCCACACTGGAAAGTTCATAACCACCTGTCACCCTGTTACTCCAGTTCTGAGGGACCCAGTGACTTCTGACCTCTGTGGCATCCATGAGCACTTAGCAGGTGCTCGAAAGACGTAGGTATGTGCTTGTAAATGTAAGTTTTTTACATTTTTAAACCTAAAAGGAAACAGCAAATACTACATAAAGAAATGGCCTCATCCCATTGTACATAGCTAACTACCAGTTAGCAATGACTGTAGTTGTAGTTGAAGAGTTCGTAATATTTGTAAATTTTATTTATGCTAATTGTAAGATAATAAGTTGACTCATTTGAGTATTTTCTGAGTTGTGACACAGTTAGTAATTCATAAAAATTACATATAATCAGTTTTCCCTCATCAATATGCCATAAAGATTTTTTTTATGGACCAGGCATTTTCCCCCCAAAGAGCACCCCAGACTTTTCTGAGGTCTTAGAAATGTAACAACTTAATTATGGAAAGCAAAGACTTTTAATATGTTCTTACCATCATTCCTTAGCATGTAAATATCAACTTCGCATAACCAAGTTGTAACAGCGTGAGTGCTTGATTTTTTTTTTAACATGCTGTTTGAAGCCTAGCAAAATGGCTTAGTGGGTAATGGTGCTTGCCATGAAGACTGACAATATGAGTTTAGTTGGTGGGATTCACTTGGGGAAGAGATTCACACGCTCTCTGATCTCTACAAACATACTAGTGCATGTGCGTGTGTGCGCGTGTGTGTCTGTGTGTATACACAAGTGTACGTGTGTGCAAATGTGCTGTAAGTGTGTATGTATGTGTGCAAGTGTGCATACGTACCAATGTGTGTGTGCAAATGTGTGCATGTGTGTGTACAAGTGTGCATGTGTGTGCAAATATGAGTGTGTGTAAGTGTGTATATATTTATATATTGCTGTTTGAGTTGCTGACTTGCTCTTATATAATAAATTTTGTGAAGGGATCAGGAATTTCCAACAGCTTCTGGTAAGGTTTTAAACATCCCTCAGTCATTTTGTACTACATATTCATGTGAAGCAAAATTCTCTGTAATGATAATTATAAAACACAAATTGATATTGAATTTGAAAAATACTGACAGTGGTGCTCTGTGTCCCGGGGTGCCAAAAACTCAGTTAAGATTTAATCTCTTACGTAAAAAAATAATTAACATGCAAATTTGTTCCTGCCTTTAACCACTGATGAAATTATACGCACACCACATAATTGTTTTAAAGTAAACTGATTTGTGTCTTATTAAAAGTAAACGTTTGGTGTGTAAATCTGTATTCCAGTAATCATATACAATTTCTGGGGTGAACTGGGGGTGGCCAATAAAAAACAATCTTGAAACCCTGCTCTGCAGGAGGAGTCGCTAGGACGGACTCCCTAGCCAGAGGGCTTTAAATGTTGATACTGTATGATCTAAAACTGTGAACCAAATAAACTTGTTTTTTCTTTACAAGTGAACTGTCTCAGTTATTTCACGATGGTAATTTGAAGCTAACACAACCAATACCCCAGAAACACCTGTTCCCATCACCCTGCGTACCACGCCTCCACGGTCATCCTAACCTTTTCTCCACCTGAAACTATTTGTTCATTTTCTAGAGCTTCTTCCTTCCTATCCCTGAACGCTCAGCACCTCGATTAAAGCTTAGGAAGTGATGAGAACTAAGTGAAATGGGTTAAATGATCGCCCTTCTGCGAATGCACTGTTAATCTCCAGTGGGGACGGAGGATGATCAGAAAGGCTTTTCCTTATATGGCCCCCTGAAAGGTTTAATGATGAAAGTAGGTGGCCAGACATACTTTTGTTTGGTTCTAAAGCTCTGGCTTCAGAGGCAGAAGAAACCAAGAGTCCACAGTCTCTGCATCCCCTCTGTATAAGCAGAGACCAGGAGTCTTCTGCCCCTTCCTCCACCCTGATCAACACAGAGTAAACAAAAGAGAACCGGAGAGATCAGTCGCGAACATCAGTCCAGGGATCGATGCTGTCCTGGAGCCAGCGATCGATCGACTTGGTTAGGGGCTGAAATCCCCTGTGACTCACTGACATACAGGAAGGGTGCCTGGAGCTCTGAGGAAGAAATCAGCTGTGTGAGGTGGTGCGTTCACCCAGCACACACAGAGGTAGGAAGGGATTGTTTAAGTGGCAAGGCAGGACAGGCAGGGAAAGAGAGGTGTCAAATCAAGAAGAGGAACTCAGATAGCTTGGTGGGTGGTTATACCGACAAACAAAATATTTGCATTTTAAGCTGGAGCATACACAGAAAAAAACAAAAAAACAAAAAACCACACTTTTCCCAAAGCTACCCCGTAGTCGGTGACTGTTGCTTGCCTGTTCTTACATTAGTGAGGATTCTGGCAGTTGACTGGGCCCTAACACAGCAGTATTCCCCAAAGCTCAAACTCTAGTCTCTGCCCTCACACAGGGTGGGTGGCAGCCAAGGACTCCAAGGTTCTCTCCTTAAGGGAATCTTAGGGCTTGCCCAGACAGGCTCCACAAGGCACTTTTATTTTGTGTCTAGCATGATTAATCTAATTTGTTTCAGGTTCTGGAAAACACACTATACTACAAGGTAGCCTTCTGGAAACATAGAAGGACGTACACCCAAAAATTCTTGAGCAAATTAGATGTTAAAGAGCCAGTTGTTTCAAAGCAACAAGCTGCTACCCAAGGAAAGGAAAGCCATTCAGAAGATGGTTCAGACGTTTAGGAGAAATCGGGTCATGGGCTCCATGTCCTTGGTCCTCTGTGAGTTTTCCCAGATTCTTCTAAATCTGTCCCCAAAGGTGTCACCGTTTGGAAGAGACTCACCTGGAATAGAGGTGGGTCTGTTACACTCTGGCAGAGTCCTTTCCATGTATGCCTGCGGCCCCTGAAGCAGAAGGTCCTGCCTCAAGGAGAGATGGCTCAGTGGTTTCAGAGTGTGTACTCCTTTTGCGGAGGACCCATGTTCAGTTCCTAGAACCCATATCAGGCAGCTCACGATCATCTGTAACTCCAGTTCCAGGGTATCTGAAACTCTTTCCAGGTTTCTGCAGGCACTGACATGTTCTCTCTCTCTCTCTCTCTCTCTCTCTCTCTCTCTCTCTCTCTCTCTCTCTCTCTCTCTCAGAACAGGCAAAATGGCTTCTTGAGTGTGATGGTTTGAATAAGCTTGACCCATGGAAAATGGTACTATTAGGAGGTGTGGCCTTGTTGGAGTGGGTGTGGTCTTGTTGGAGTAGGTGTGGCCTTGTTACAGGAAGTGTGTCATTGTGGAGGTGGGCTTTGAGGTCTCCTAGGGCTCAAGCTCCATCTAGCTCTGAAGAGAGTCTCCTCATGGCCACCTTCAGAAGATAGTCCTCTCCTGGCTGCCTTTGGATCAAGATGTAGAACTTCCAGCTTCTCTGGCATCATGTCTGCCCGCATGCTTGCTGCCTTGCTTCCTGCCATGATGACAGTGGACCAAACCTTTCAAATTGTGGGCCAGCCCCAATTAAATGTGTGCCTTTATAAGAGTGGTCTTGGTTGTGGTGGCTTCTTCACAGCAATAAACCCAAAGGAAGGCATTGGGTAAGACAAACATGGTGCATCACCTAATGGGAAAGTGTTCCAGAAACTCTATCCTTCAGTTTCTGGCCCTCACCATCTTGATTCTGTGGTGCTGACAGATCTATTGATCAGTCCCCAGGGAGTGTATTTCTACTATTGTCCTCCACAGGCCTGTTTCCAGACAGAATTTGACAGGATAGTTTTAGGACAAGGGTCTGTCAGTCCAAGATGGCATGGGACCTGGTACTCATTGATTCATTGACTAGGCAGTGAAAACCAGGGGTTCACCTCCCACCTCTCTGTCTCTCCACGCTGGGATAATAGGAACCATGCTCAAGCATTTTGTATGGATGCTAGAGATCGAACACAGGTGTTGAGCATGCTTAAAGCCATCTCTCCTGTCCCAGAAAGCATTATTTGTTTCTTTTGAGGTTTATATTTGTTGGAGTATTTTCTTTAAGACATATTTGCATCATCTAAGACAGGATTGAACACCCAAACCAAATCTCTCTAAAAGCCACAGATTAAGACCTCCATTTTCCCCAAATGACCTCTTAGTTGTCCAGGCTAACAACTGGGGTCGCAGACATCTGAACACACATTGTACTTGAGAGGAGATGGCCTAAGAGACGATATTTTGTTTCTTAGTTATCCTCTGAAGATAATCTCATTTATACACAGAATCAAATGTCACACTACACCTCAACAGTAACATAGCTAGGCAACTTTTTATTTTTCAAAGCAGCCTTCTTTTACTTCACATAGAACACAATTTAACCTCTCTTTCCTTTCTAGGAAAAAAACTCAAAATAGAAACCACCTCGTAACAACAGAACTTTGTTTTAAAGTAAGAAAATGCCTATCATCTACCTGTGTCCAAAATGGAAGAGATTAAAAACAGGCCCAGCAGCATGGAGTGTGGAACGCGTACTTTGTTCAGAACTGTGTCCCAAGAGACAGCAGTGTCATCAGCAAAGCACAGGCATGATCTGAGATCAAAGCTGGAGGATCTGCTCTCAAAGCACAGACATGATCTGAGATCAAAGCTGGAGGATCTGCTCTCAAAGCACAGACATGATCTGAGATCAAAGCTGGAGGATCTGCTCTCAAAGCACAGACATGATCTGAGATCAAAGCTGGAGGATCTGCTCTCAAGCACAGACATGATCTGAGATCGAAGCTGGAGGATCTGCTCTCAAAGCACAGATATGATCTGACATCGAAGCTGGAGGATCTGCTCTCAAGCACAGACATGATCTGATATCAAAGCTGGAGGATCTGCTCTCAAGCACAGGCATGATCTGAGATCGAAGCTGGAGGATCTGCTCTCAAGCACAGACATGATCTGAGATCTAAGCTGGAGGATCTGCTCTCAAGCACAGACATGATCTGACATCGAAGCTGGAGGATCTGCTCTCAAACACAGCCAGCCACCCTCAAGGTCACCATTTATTCACATTAAGTTGACACCTTTCAAGGGCTCTAGTTTCTGCCCAGCCTTCTGGAAATCTACCAAGATAGTTGGCAAAACCATTTGATCAACAAAGCAGCTATTGTCGTTCCCTGTAAGAGCCAAGATAGAGACATGAAAGACTTAAGAAAAACCGTTCTCTGGTGAGAAGCTTGCTCTTGGCAAAACCATGAAGTTCAACCCAGGAGAACCCTCCTGTGCTGGGACAATGGTTCATGAGGAAGTTCAGACTTCACAACCATCTAGTTCTCTGAAGCTTGGCTAATAGATGGCCACTCCAGCTATGGACTAGAGGACAGGAATGATTTTCCAAAACAGGATCCACCTCAACCACCTTCACCATCAGGTCAGGAAGACCAGATTGGTTTTTTGCCTGTAAAATCCTACCTTCCCTTTCAGCAACACAACTCATGGACGACACAAGTTCATTTAGCCAAGAGAGCTAAAGAGTTTAACCTTCCCTGAGTTCATTTAGCAGAGACAGCCAATGAATTTTAACCTCCCCCGAGTTCTTGCTGTAGGAGGCAGTATAGTCTGTGTGCATACCAACTGAATTCAGACATTTTTAAAAAAACCAAGTTCTTGTTACCTGCTCACCAGCATTTCTAAAACAAACAAAACAAAACAAAAAAACATTATATATGTTCTGACTTTCCAGAAAGAAGAAACAAAAAAATGAAGGACCTCATGTAGCTAGAGTCTTGGATGCCATAACTTAGAATCTGAGGAGAAACTCTTTCATGTGAACTTGTTTGAACTAGTATTTGGACCTTCGGCAGCCATAGTGACCCCACCCTGAAGAGCTTGTTTCCAAGTGGGTGTCTATGAATATATGTGCTAATTCATGTAGCTTCTCATTCACTCTCCTCCCCTGATCTGTGAGCCTCCTGAGAGTGAGACCATGATTCCAACAGTTTGATTTGTTTTCTTTGTTCCTGTTTAACGCTGCTTTTCTCTGGGAGTCTGGAGTAGGGATAAGCATTGTAAGTGGTATTAAGCATTCAGTAAACACTGGGTGAATGAATGAATGAATGAATGAATGAATGAATCTGAGATTTCTGTACTGTATGATTAACTAGGTGACTCTCTTCCAAGATGAAGCACTGTTGGGTTGCTCAGATAGACTGGAGGGTTTGGGTTTACTCCATGGTGTATCCCTTCGGTGCCTTCTTATGTCTGGGTTGTGTTTCTAGAAGCTAAACCAGTCTCTTCCCTTTTAGGCTTGAACAGTGAAACTAGAACATTTCTATGGCACTTTCTTTATAGAAATGGAAGCATGTCTTGGTCCTTTGCCTGCCCCAGAGATGACTTTGGACAACAGACTAGGTAGGCGACCACCACATTTTGATTCAGTTGATACAGAAAAATATCCCAGGGAGATATTCCCAGAGGTCAGAAAATCAACACACAGGTCTTTCTGAAGCCCCTTCTGTTCGTCCCTAGGATGGAGAGCCAGGCCAGGGTAAAATTTGATGAGGTTGATCTATTGTGTCCATCTCAATTTGACTAGTTGGAGACTCCTGCCTCGCCTTCCCTCGTTCATGTAGCTTCCTTAGTCAGTGCCAGATTCTACTGATGTGAAGGCAAAGGAGACTGG